>CAWVNW010000009.1:0-272594 GCA_963930755.1 Eudasyphora cyanicolor
CTAAAAAATGTCGTTGACCTCTACAAAAAGTCATTTTTTCTGGACTAAATTCACTAACAACGAAAAAATTCGTAGACCGCAGATGGCAAGTCAATAAACCCAAAACTATTTCGACTCCCTATTTAAAGTTGTTGACCCCAATTTAAAATTTACTAAACTGTTAAAAATATCAATGATCCCGTATTTAAAGCCACCGATCTCTAACAAAGGTCCTTAACTTCGCATTAATGATAATTGATATCAAAGGTCACTGAACCCCAATAAAATGCTATTAATTGCGGTTAATAGTCATTGACCCCGTATTCAAGGTCATTGACATCTGCCAATCGTTTTTGGCCCTAGATTAAATGTCACACATTCCTAACAAAATCTATTGGTCCCGGATTAAAGGTTGATGACCTCATCCAAATTTCATAGACTCCGACAGAAGGTCTTACAGCTCAAACATATGTCAATGGCCCCAGATTTGAGGTCATTGACATAGGATTAAATGATATTGATTTATAATAAAGGCCACTGACTCTTTAAAAAAGTTATTGACCACGCATTGCACGTAGTTGGTCTCTAGCAAACGGCATAGACTTCTTACGAATGTCAACGAACCCCACAAAATTGAATCCTGAACCAAGGATATTGATTCTAGATTAGAAGGCACTATCCCTAGATTGAATGTGAGTGGCACAGTAAATATAGGCCCTACCTCGGATTAAGTGGCAATAACATTCACCAAATGTAATGAACTCTACCAAAGTTCCTTGACCCCGGACTAAAGATCATTGACCTAAATTAAACTAAATTGTTTAATTTAAATAAAAGTCATTGCGTCCGTATTTAAGATCATTGTCTCGGATTACTGATAATTTATCCCGTATTTAAAGTCATTAAAACCTGGTTCCTCATCTTTTTCTTCAAGTGTGATTAGATGTGTGTGTGCATTCAGGGATATATGTGAAGGCATTTATTATGTCCTTTGAAACAATTTGTTGCCTATAAACATTAAAGTTTCGTTTTCCCCGTACTTAGGTTTTTTACTCTTCTTGTTGGAAGTGTGTATGTTCTTTTTTTTCTACTGTCCCCTCAAACTCTGTCGAAATGATTTCCTTCCTTCGGCAAATAACCATATTTAAAACGATAAAAGGTCTTAACTTTCTTACAAAATAAAATACACACACACAATCCCATACAAACATATTCAGAGAACTTATTGAATGTCTTTAGGATTCGATTCATTTTTATGACAATGCCATTCTTTTGTGACATACAGTACAAATATGGATATGGCTGACGTCCACATGACGAGGTTAATATAAACAGCGTGGTAAATCATTTGCCCTTTTGGATAACGCTTCGGTTCTACTCCTCTAAGGAAATATGTTGTTCTTGTGTTGTTTTTTTGTATTGACATTTGATCTTTATAAGCCTCGTAGAAGGAAAAGGACGAAATTTTGTTATCACTAATTTTTGCCCAGAATTTAGCAAAACTTAAAATGCAAATATCTCGTTAAATAAGCCCCGTAGAAGGAAAAGGGCGAACTTTTGTTATCACTAATTTTTGGCCAGAATTAAGCAATGCTAATATCTCGTCAAAATTTGGCGAATTCGTCAAAAATCGGCGAACTCGGCGAATCGGCGTCAAAATCGGCGAATTCGTCAAAAATCGACGAATTCGCCGATTTTTGACGAATTCGTCAAAATTTGCCGAATTCGTCAAAAATCGGCGAATTCGTCAAGATTTGCCGAATTCGTCAAAAATCGACGAATTCGTCAAAATTTGCCGAATTCGTCAAAAATCGGCGAATTCGTCAAAATTTGTCGGATTCGTCAAAAATCGACGAATTCGTCAAAAATCGGCGAATTCGTCAAAATTTGCCGAATTCGTCAAAAATCGACGAATTCGTCAAAATTTGCCGAATTCGTCAAAAATCGGCGAATTCGTCAAAATTTGCCGAATTCGTCAAAAATCGACGAAAAATTTGGCGAATTCGTCAAAAATCGGCGAATTCGTCAAAATTCGCGAATTCGTCAAAAATCGACGAATTCGTCAAAATTTGCAGAATTCGTCAAAAATCGGCGAATTCGTCAAAATTTGCCGAATTCGTCAAAAATCTGCGAATTCGTCAAAATTTGCCGAATTCGTCAAAAATCGGCGAATTCGTCAAAATTTGCCGAATTCGTCAAAATCGACGAATTCGTCAAAATTTGCCGAATTCGTCAAAATCGACGAATTCGTCAAAAATCGGCGTATTCGCCGTCAAAAATCGCCGAAATTGTGACGAATTTGCCGATTTGATGAATAGTTGAATTCGGCGAACTCGGCGAATTCGGCGAACTCGGCGAACTCGGCGAATTCGGCGAACTCGGCGAATTCGGCGAACTCGGCGAACTCGGCGAACTCGGCGAATTCGGCGAACTCGGCGAACTCGGCGAACTCGGCGAACTCGGCGAATTCGGCGAACTCGGCGAACTCGGCGAACTCGGCGAACTCGGCGAATTCGGCGAACTCGGCGAACTCGGCGAATTCGAATTCACAATTTTTTAGGAAAAATTTTGCAAAATTTAAAATTCAAATATCTTGTTAAATAAGCCTCGTAGAAGGAAAAGGACGAAATTTTGTTATCACTAATTTTTGCCCAGAATTTAGCAAAACTTAAAATGCAAATATCTCGTTAAATAAGCCCCGTAGAAGGAAAAGGGCGAACTTTTGTTATCACTAATTTTTGGCCAGAATTTAGCAAAACTTAAAATGCTAATATCTCGTCAAAATTTGGCGAATTCGTCAAAAATCGGCGAATTCGTCAAAATTTGCCGAATTCGTCAAAAATCGACGAAAAATTTGGCGAATTCGTCAAAAATCGGCGAATTCGTCAAAATTCGCGAATTCGTCAAAAATCGACGAATTCGTCAAAATTTGCCGAATTCGTCAAAAAACGGCGAATTCGTCAAAATTTGCCGAATTCGTCAAAAATCTGCGAATTCGTCAAAATTTGCCGAATTCGTCAAAAATCGACGAATTCGTCAAAAATCGGCGAATTCGTCAAAATTTGCCGAATTCGTCAAAATCGACGAATTCGTCAAAATTTGCCGAATTCGTCAAAATCGACGAATTCGTCAAAAATCGGCGTATTCGCCGTCAAAAATCGCCGAAATTGTGACGAATTTGCCGATTTGATGAATAGTTGAATTCGGCAAACTCGGCGAATTCGGCGAACTCGGCGAACTCGGCGAATTCGGCGAACTCGGCGAACTCGGCGAACTCGGCGAACTCGGCGAATTCGGCGAACTCGGCGAACTCGGCGAATTCGGCGAACTCGGCGAACTCGGCGAACTCGGCGAATTCGGCGAACTCGGCGAATTCGGCGAACTCGGCGAACTCGGCGAACTCGGCGAATTCGGCGAACTCGGCGAACTCGGCGAACTCGGCGAATTCGGCGAACTCGGCGAATTCGGCGAACTCGGCGAATTCGAATTCACAATTTTTTAGGAAAAATTTTGCAAAATTTAAAATTCAAATATCTTGTTAAATAAGCCTCGTAGAAGGAAAAGGACGAAATTTTGTTATCCCTAATTTTTGCCCAGAATTTAGCAAAACTTAAAATGCAAATATCTCGTTAAATAAGCCTCGTAGAAGGAAAAGGACGAAATTTTGTTATCCCAAATTTTTGCCCAGAATTTAGCAAAACTTAAAATGCAAATATCTCGTTAAATAAGCCCCGTAGAAGGAAAAGGGCGAAATTTTGTTATCACTATTATTTGGATAAAATTTCGCAAAACTTAAAATGCAAATATCTCGTTAAATAATCCCCGAAGAAGGAAAAGGGCGAAATTTTGTTATCACAATTTTTTAGCAAAATTTTGCAAAATTTAAAATTCAAATATCTTGTAGAAGGAAAAGGACGAAATTTTGTTATCACTAATTTTTGGCCAAAATTTAGCAAAACTTAAAATGCAAATATCTCGTTAAATAAGCCCCGTAGAAGGAAAAGGGCGAACTTTTGTTATCACTAATTTTTGGCCAGAATTTAGCAAAACTTAAAATGCTAATATCTCGTCAAAATTTGGCGAATTCGTCAAAAATCGGCGAATTCGTCAAAATTCGCGAATTCGTCAAAAAACGACGAATTCCAAATAAAAAATTTGCCGAATTCGTCAAAAATCGACGAATTCGTCAAAAATCGGCGAATTCGTCAAAATTTGCCGAATTCGTCAAAATCGACGAATTCGTCAAAAATCGGCGAATTCGCCGTCAAAAATCGCCGAAATTGTGACGAATTTGCCAATTTGATGAATTCGCGAATTCGCTGAGTTCGCCGAATTCGCCGAGTTCGCCGAGTTCGCCGAATTCGCCGAGTTCGCCGAATTAAAATGCTAATATCTCGTCAAAATTTGGCGAATTCGTCAAAATTCGCGAATTCGTCAAAAATCGGCGAATTCGTCAAAATTTGCCGAATTCGTCAAAAATCGGCGAATTCGTCAAAATTTGCCGAATTCGTCAAAAATCGACGAATTCGTCAAAAATCGACGCCAAATTTGGCGAATTCGTCAAAATCGACGAATTCGTCAAAATTTGCCGAATTCGTCAAAAATAATCCCCGAAGAAGGAAAAGGGCGAAATTTTGTTATCACAATTTTTTAGCAAAAATTTTGCAAAATTTAAAATTCAAATATCTTGTAGAAGGAAAAGGACGAAATTTTGTTATCACTAATTTTTGGCCAAAATTTAGCAAAACTTAAAATGCAAATTTTAAATTTTTTAGGAAAAATTTTGCAAAATTTAAAATTCAAATATCTTGTTAAATAAGCCTCGTAGAAGGAAAAGGACGAAATTTTGTTATCACTAATTTTTGCCCAGAATTTAGCAAAACTTAAAATGCAAATATCTCGTTAAATAAGCCCCCTAGAAGGAAAGGGGCGAACTTTTGTTATCACTAATTTTTGCCCAGAATTTAGCAAAACTTAAAATGCAAATATCTCGTTAAATAAGCCCCGTAGAAGGAAAAGGGCGAAATTTTGTTATCACTATTATTTGGATAAAATTTAGCAAAACTTAAAATGCAAATATCTCGTTAAATAATCCCCGAAGAAGGAAAAGGGCGAAATTTTGTTATCACAATTTTTTAGCAAAAATTTTGCAAAATTTAAAATTCAAATATCTTGTTAAATAATCCTCGTAGAAGGAAAAGGACGAATTTTTGTTATCACTAATTTTTGCCCAGAATTTAGCAAAACTTAAAATGCAAATATCTCGTTAAATAAGCCCCGTAGAAGGAAAAGGGCGAACTTTTGTTATCACTAATTTTGGCCAGAATTTAGCAAAACTTAAAATGCTAATATCTCGTCAAAATTTGGCGAATTCGTCAAAAATCGGCGAATTCGTCAAAATTCGCGAATTCGTCAAAAATCGACGAATTCGTCAAAATTTGCCGAATTCGTCAAAAATCGGCGAATTCGTCAAAAAATCGAAATTTTGTTATCACTATTATTTGGATAAAATTTAGCAAAACTTAAAATGCAAATATCTCGTTAAATAATCCCCGTAGAAGGAAAGGGGCGAACTTTTGTTATCACTAACTTAAAATGCAAATATCTCGTTAAATAATCCCCGTAGAAGGAAAGGGGCGAACTTTTGTTATCACTAATTTTTGCCCAGAATTTAGCAAAACTTAAAATGCAAATATCTCGTTAAATAAGCCCCGTAGAAGGAAAGGGGCGAACTTTTGTTATCACTAATTTTTGCCCAGAATTTAGCAAAACTTAAAATGCAAATATCTCGTTAAATAATCCCCGAAGAAGGAAAAGGGCGAAATTTTGTTATCACAATTTTTTAGGAAAAATTTTGCAAAATTTAAAATTCAAATATCTTGTTAAATAAGCCTCGTAGAAGGAAAAGGACGAAATTTTGTTATCACTAATTTTTGCCCAGAATTTAGCAAAACTTAAAATGCAAATATCTCGTTAAATAAGCCCCCTAGAAGGAAAGGGGCGAACTTTTGTTATCACTAATTTTTGCCCAGAATTTAGCAAAACTTAAAATGCAAATATCTCGTTAAATAAGCCCCGTAGAAGGAAAAGGGCGAAATTTTGTTATCACTATTATTTGGATAAAATTTAGCAAAACTTAAAATGCAAATATCTCGTTAAATAATCCCCGAAGAAGGAAAAGGGCGAAATTTTGTTATCACAATTTTTTAGCAAAAATTTTGCAAATTTAAAATTCAAATATCTTGTTAAATAAGCCTCGTAGAAGGAAAAGGACGAAATTTTGTTATCACTAATTTTTGCCCAGAATTTAGCAAAACTTAAAATGCAAATATCTCGTTAAATAAGCCCCCTAGAAGGAAAGGGGCGAACTTTTGTTATCACTAATTTTTGCCCAGAATTTAGCAAAACTTAAAATGCAAATATCTCGTTAAATAAGCCCCGTAGAAGGAAAAGGGCGAAATTTTGTTATCACTATTATTTGGATAAAATTTAGCAAAACTTAAAATGCAAATATCTCGTTAAATAATCCCCGAAGAAGGAAAAGGGCGAAATTTTGTTATCACAATTTTTTAGCAAAAATTTTGCAAAATTTAAAATTCAAATATTTTGTAGAAGGAAAAGGACGAAATTTTGTTATCACTAATTTTTGGCCAAAATTTAGCAAAACTTAAAATGCAAATATCTCGTTAAATAAGCCCCGTAGAAGGAAAAGGGCGAACTTTTGTTATCACTAATTTTTGGCCAGAATTAAGCAAAACTTAAAATGCTAATATCTCGTCAAAATTTGGCGAATTCGTCAAAAATCGGCGAATTCGGCGAACTCGGCGAATTCGGCGAACTCGGCGAATCGGCGTCAAAATCGGCGAATTCGTCAAAAATCGACGAATTCGCCGATTTTTGACGAATTCGTCAAAATTTGCCGAATTCGTCAAAAATCGGCGAATTCGTCAAAATTTGCCGAATTCGTCAAAAATCGACGAATTCGTCAAAATTTGCCGAATTCGTCAAAAATCGGCGAATTCGTCAAAATTTGTCGGATTCGTCAAAAATCGACGAATTCGTCAAAATTTGCCGAATTCGTCAAAAATCGGCGAATTCGTCAAAATTTGCCGAATTCGTCAAAAATCGACGAATTCGTCAAAATTTGCCGAATTCGTCAAAAATCGGCGAATTCGTCAAAATTTGCCGAATTCGTCAAAAATCGACGAAAAATTTGGCGAATTCGTCAAAAATCGGCGAATTCGTCAAAATTCGCGAATTCGTCAAAAATCGACGAATTCGTCAAAATTTGCAGAATTCGTCAAAAATCGGCGAATTCGTCAAAATTTGCCGAATTCGTCAAAAATCTGCGAATTCGTCAAAATTTGCCGAATTCGTCAAAATTTGCCGAATTCGTCAAAATTTGCCGAATTCGTCAAAATCGACGAATTCGTCAAAATTTGCCGAATTCGTCAAAATCGACGAATTCGTCAAAAATCGGCGTATTCGCCGTCAAAAATCGCCGAAATTGTGACGAATTTGCCGATTTGATGAATAGTTGAATTCGGCGAACTCGGCGAATTCGGCGAACTCGGCGAACTCGGCGAATTCGGCGAACTCGGCGAACTCGGCGAATTCGAATTCACAATTTTTTAGGAAAAATTTTGCAAAATTTAAAATTCAAATATCTTGTTAAATAAGCCTCGTAGAAGGAAAAGGACGAAATTTTGTTATCACTAATTTTTGCCCAGAATTTAGCAAAACTTAAAATGCAAATATCTCGTTAAATAAGCCCCGTAGAAGGAAAGGGGCGAACTTTTGTTATCACTAATTTTTGCCCAGAATTTAGCAAAACTTAAAATGCAAATATCTCGTTAAATAAGCCCCGTAGAAGGAAAAGGGCGAAATTTTGTTATCACTATTATTTGGATAAAATTTAGCAAAACTTAAAATGCAAATATCTCGTTAAATAATCCCCGAAGAAGGAAAAGGGCGAAATTTTGTTATCACAATTTTTAGCAAAAATTTTGCAAAATTTAAAATTCAAATATCTTGTAGAAGGAAAAGGACGAAATTTTGTTATCACTAATTTTTGGCCAAAATTTAGCAAAACTTAAAATGCAAATATCTCGTTAAATAAGCCCCGTAGAAGGAAAAGGGCGAACTTTTGTTATCACTAATTTTTGGCCAGAATTTAGCAAAACTTAAAATGCTAATATCTCGTCAAAATTTGGCGAATTCGTCAAAAATCGGCGAATTCGTCAAAATTTGCCGAATTCGTCAAAAATCGACGAAAAATTTGGCGAATCCGTCAAAAATCGGCGAATTCGTCAAAATTCGCGAATTCGTCAAAAATCGACGAATTCGTCAAAATTTGCCGAATTCGTCAAAAATCGGCGAATTCGTCAAAATTTGCCGAATTCGTCAAAAATCTGCGAATTCGTCAAAATTTGCCGAATTCGTCAAAAATCGACGAATTCGTCAAAAATCGGCGAATTCGTCAAAATTTGCCGAATTCGTCAAAATCGACGAATTCGTCAAAATTTGCCGAATTCGTCAAAATCGACGAATTCGTCAAAAATCGGCGTATTCGCCGTCAAAAATCGCCGAAATTGTGACGAATTTGCCGATTTGATGAATAGTTGAATTCGGCGAACTCGGCGAATTCGGCGAACTCGGCGAACTCGGCGAACTCGGCGAATTCGGCGAACTCGGCCGAATTCGTCAAAAATAATCCCGAAGAAGGAAAAGGGCGAAATTTTGTTATCACAATTTTTTAGCAAAAATTTTGCAAAATTTAAAATTCAAATATCTTGTAGAAGGAAAAGGACGAAATTTTGTTATCACTAATTTTTGGCCAAAATTTAGCAAAACTTAAAATGCAAATATCTCGTTAAATAAGCCCCGTAGAAGGAAAAGGGCAGAATTTAGCAAAACTTAAAATGCAAATATCTCGTTAAATAAGCCCCGTAGAAGGAAAGGGCGAACTTTTGTTATCACTAATTTTTGCCCAGAATTTAGCAAAACTTAAAATGCAAATATCTCGTTAAATAAGCCCCGTAGAAGGAAAAGGGCGAAATTTTGTTATCACTATTATTTGGATAAAATTTAGCAAAACTTAAAATGCAAATATCTCGTTAAATAATCCCCGAAGAAGGAAAAGGGCGAAATTTTGTTATCACAATTTTTTAGCAAAAATTTTGCAAAATTTAAAATTCAAATATCTTGTAGAAGGAAAAGGACGAAATTTTGTTATCACTAATTTTTGGCCAAAATTTAGCAAAACTTAAAATGCAAATATCTCGTTAAATAAGCCCCGTAGAAGGAAAAGGGCGAACTTTTGTTATCACTAATTTTTGGCCAGAATTTAGCAAAACTTAAAATGCTAATATCTCGTCAAAATTTGGCGAATTCGTCAAAAATCGGCGAATTCGTCAAAATTTGCCGAATTCGTCAAAAATCGACGAAAAATTTGGCGAA
Organism: Eudasyphora cyanicolor; assembly: GCA_963930755.1. Lineage (NCBI taxonomy): Eukaryota > Metazoa > Arthropoda > Insecta > Diptera > Muscidae > Eudasyphora > Eudasyphora cyanicolor. The sequence continues at coordinate 9,439 of CAWVNW010000009.1, forward strand.
TTCGTCAAAAATCGGCGAATTCGTCAAAATTCGCGAATTCGTCAAAAATCGACGAATTCGTCAAAATTTGCCGAATTCGTCAAAAATCGGCGAATTCGTCAAAATTTGCCGAATTCGTCAAAAATCTGCGAATTCGTCAAAATTTGCCGAATTCGTCAAAAATCGACGAATTCGTCAAAAATCGGCGAATTCGTCAAAATTTGCCGAATTCGTCAAAATCGACGAATTCGTCAAAATTTGCCGAATTCGTCAAAATCGACGAATTCGTCAAAAATCGGCGTATTCGCCGTCAAAATCGCCGAAATTGTGACGAATTTGCCGATTTGATGAATAGTTGAATTCGGCGAACTCGGCGAATTCGGCGAACTCGGCGAACTCGGCGAACTCGGCGAATTCGGCGAACTCGGCGAATTCGGCGAACTCGGCGAATTCGGCGAACTCGGCGAACTCGGCGAACTCGGCGAATTCGGCGAACTCGGCGAACTCGGCGAATTCGGCGAACTCGGCGAACTCGGCGAACTCGGCGAATTCGGCGAACTCGGCGAACTCGGCGAATTCGGCGAACTCGGCGAACTCGGCGAATTCGGCGAACTCGGCGAACTCGGCGAACTCGGCGAACTCGGCGAATTCGGCGAACTCGGCGAATTCGAATTCACAATTTTTTAGGAAAAATTTTGCAAAATTTAAAATTCAAATATCTTGTTAAATAAGCCTCGTAGAAGGAAAAGGACGAAATTTTGTTATCCCTAATTTTGCCCAGAATTTAGCAAAACTTAAAATGCAAATATCTCGTTAAATAAGCCCCCTAGAAGGAAAGGGGCGAACTTTTGTTATCACTAATTTTTGCCCAGAATTTAGCAAAACTTAAAATGCAAATATCTCGTTAAATAAGCCCCGTAGAAGGAAAAGGGCGAAATTTTGTTATCACTATTATTTGGATAAAATTTAGCAAAACTTAAAATGCAAAAATATCTCGTTAAATAATCCCCGAAGAAGGAAAAGGGCGAAATTTTGTTATCACAATTTTTTAGCAAAAATTTTGCAAAATTTAAAATTCAAATATCTTGTTAAATAATCCTCGTAGAAGGAAAAGGACGAATTTTTGTTATCACTAATTTTTGCCCAGAATTTAGCAAATCTTAAAATGCAAATATCTCGTTAAATAAGCCCCGTAGAAGGAAAAGGGCGAACTTTTGTTATCACTAATTTTTGGCCAGAATTTAGCAAAACTTAAAATGCTAATATCTCGTCAGAATTTAGCAAAACATAAAATGCAAATATCTCGTTAAATAAGCCCCGTAGAAGGAAAGGGGCGAACTTTTGTTATCACTAATTTTTGCCCAGAATTTAGCAAAACTTAAAATGCAAATATCTCGTTAAATAAGCCCCGTAGAAGGAAAAGGGCGAAATTTTGTTATCACTATTATTTGGATAAAATTTAGCAAAACTTAAAATGCAAATATCTCGTTAAATAATCCCCGAAGAAGGAAAAGGGCGAAATTTTGTTATCACAATTTTTTAGGAAAAATTTTGCAAAATTTAAAATTCAAATATCTTGTAGAAGGAAAAGGACGAAATTTTGTTATCACTAATTTTTGGCCAAAATTTAGCAAAACTTAAAATGCAAATATCTCGTTAAATAAGCCCCGTAGAAGGAAAAGGGCGAACTTTTGTTATCACTAATTTTTGGCCAGAATTTAGCAAAACTTAAAATGCTAATATCTCGTCAAAATTTGGCGAATTCGTCAAAAATCGGCGAATTCGTCAAAATTTGCCGAATTCGTCAAAAATCGACGAAAAATTTGGCGAATTCGTCAAAAATCGGCGAATTCGTCAAAATTCGCGAATTCGTCAAAAATCGACGAATTCGTCAAAATTTGCCGAATTCGTCAAAAATCGGCGAATTCGTCAAAATTTGCCGAATTCGTCAAAAATCTGCGAATTCGTCAAAATTTGCCGAATTCGTCAAAAATCGACGAATTCGTCAAAAATCGGCGAATTCGTCAAAATTTGCCGAATTCGTCAAAATCGACGAATTCGTCAAAATTTGCCGAATTCGTCAAAATCGACGAATTCGTCAAAAATCGGCGTATTCGCCGTCAAAAATCGCCGAAATTGTGACGAATTTGCCGATTTGATGAATAGTTGAATTCGGCGAACTCGGCGAACTCGGCGAATTCGGCGAACTCGGCGAACTCGGCGAACTCGGCGAATTCGGCGAACTCGGCGAACTCGGCGAATTCGGCGAACTCGGCGAATTCGGCGAACTCGGCGAACTCGGCGAACTCGGCGAACTCGGCGAATTCGGCGAACTCGGCGAATTCGGCGAACTCGGCGAATTCGAATTCACAATTTTTTAGGAAAAATTTTGCAAAATTTAAAATTCAAATATCTTGTTAAATAAGCCTCGTAGAAGGAAAAGGACGAAATTTTGTTATCCCTAATTTTTGCCCAGAATTTAGCAAAACTTAAAATGCAAATATCTCGTTAAATAAGCCCCGTAGAAGGAAAGGGGCGAACAACTTTTGTTATCACTAATTTTTGCCCAGAATTAAGCAAAACTTAAAATGCAAATATCTCGTTAAATAAGCCCCGTAGAAGGAAAAGGGCGAAATTTTGTTATCACTATTATTTGGATAAAATTTAGCAAAACTTAAAATGCAAATATCTCGTTAAATAATCCCCGAAGAAGGAAAAGGGCGAAATTTTGTTATCACAATTTTTTAGCAAAAATTTTGCAAAATTTAAAATTCAAATATCTTGTAGAAGGAAAAGGACGAAATTTTGTTATCACAAAAATCGGCGAATTCGCCGTCAAAAATCGCCGAAATTGTGACGAATTTGCCAATTTGATGAATTCGCGAATTCGCTGAGTTCGCCGAATTCGCCGAGTTCGCCGAATTCGCCGAGTTCGCCGAATTAAAATGCTAATATCTCGTCAAAATTTGGCGAATTCGTCAAAATTCGCGAATTCGTCAAAAATCGGCGAATTCGTCAAAATTTGCCGAATTCGTCAAAAATCGGCGAATTCGTCAAAATTTGCCGAATTCGTCAAAAATCGACGAATTCGTCAAAAATCGACGCCAAATTTGGCGAATTCGTCAAAATCGACGAATTCGTCAAAATTTGCCGAATTCGTCAAAAATAATCCCCGAAGAAGGAAAAGGGCGAAATTTTGTTATCACAATTTTTTAGCAAAAATTTTGCAAAATTTAAAATTCAAATATCTTGTAGAAGGAAAAGGACGAAATTTTGTTATCACTAATTTTTGGCCAAAATTTAGCAAAACTTAAAATGCAAATATCTCGTTAAATAAGCCCCGTAGAAGGAAAAGGGCAGAATTTAGCAAAACTTAAAATGCAAATATCTCGTTAAATAAGCCCCGTAGAAGGAAAGGGGCGAACTTTTGTTATCACTAATTTTTGCCCAGAATTTAGCAAAACTTAAAATGCAAATATCTCGTTAAATAAGCCCCGTAGAAGGAAAAGGGCGAAATTTTGTTATCACTATTATTTGGATAAAATTTAGCAAAACTTAAAATGCAAATATCTCGTTAAATAATCCCCGAAGAAGGAAAAGGGCGAAATTTTGTTATCACAATTTTTTAGCAAAAATTTTGCAAAATTTAAAATTCAAATATCTTGTTAAATAAGCCTCGTAGAAGGAAAAGGACGAAATTTTGTTATCACTAATTTTTGCCCAGAATTTAGCAAAACTTAAAATGCAAATATCTCGTTAAATAAGCCCCCTAGAAGGAAAGGGGCGAACTTTTGTTATCACTAATTTTTGCCCAGAATTTAGCAAAACTTAAAATGCAAATATCTCGTTAAATAAGCCCCGTAGCAGGAAAAGGGCGAAATTTTGTTATCACTATTATTTGGATAAAATTTAGCAAAACTTAAAATGCAAATATCTCGTTAAATAATCCCCGAAGAAGGAAAAGGGCGAAATTTTGTTATCACAATTTTTTAGCAAAAATTTTGCAAAATTTAAAATTCAAATATCTTGTTAAATAATCCTCGTAGAAGGAAAAGGACGAATTTTTGTTATCACTAATTTTTGCCCAGAATTTAGCAAAACTTAAAATGCAAATATCTCGTTAAATAAGCCCCGTAGAAGGAAAAGGGCGAACTTTTGTTATCACTAATTTTTGGCCAGAATTTAGCAAAACTTAAAATGCTAATATCTCGTCAAAATTTGGCGAATTCGTCAAAAATCGGCGAATTCGTCAAAATCGACGAATTCGTCAAAATTTGCCGAATTCGTCAAAAATCGTCGAATTCGTCAAAAAATCGAAATTTTGTTATCACTATTATTTGGATAAAATTTAGCAAAACTTAAAATGCAAATATCTCGTTAAATAATCCCCGTAGAAGGAAAGGGGCGAACTTTTGTTATCACTAACTTAAAATGCAAATATCTCGTTAAATAATCCCCGTAGAAGGAAAGGGGCGAACTTTTGTTATCACTAATTTTTGCCCAGAATTTAGCAAAACTTAAAATGCAAATATCTCGTTAAATAAGCCCCGTAGAAGGAAAGGGGCGATCTTTTGTTATCACTAATTTTTGCCCAGAATTTAGCAAAACTTAAAATGCAAATATCTCGTTAAATAATCCCCGAAGAAGGAAAAGGGCGAAATTTTGTTATCACAATTTTTTAGGAAAAATTTTGCAAAATTTAAAATTCAAATATCTTGTTAAATAAGCCTCGTAGAAGGAAAAGGACGAAATTTTGTTATCACTAATTTTTGCCCAGAATTTAGCAAAACTTAAAATGCAAATATCTCGTTAAATAAGCCCCTAGAAGGAAAGGGGCGAACTTTTGTTATCACTAATTTTTGCCCAGAATTTAGCAAAACTTAAAATGTAAATATCTCGTTAAATAAGCCCCGTAGAAGGAAAAGGGCGAAATTTTGTTATCACTATTATTTGGATAAAATTTAGCAAAACTTAAAATGCAAATATCTCGTTAAATAATCCCCGAAGAAGGAAAAGGGCGAAATTTTGTTATCACAATTTTTTAGCAAAAATTTTGCAAAATTTAAAATTCAAATATCTTGTTAAATAAGCCTCGTAGAAGGAAAAGGACGAAATTTTGTTATCACTAATTTTTGCCCAGAATTTAGCAAAACTTAAAATGCAAATATCTCGTTAAATAAGCCCCCTAGAAGGAAAGGGGCGAACTTTTGTTATCACTAATTTTTGCCCAGAATTTAGCAAAACTTAAAATGCAAATATCTCGTTAAATAAGCCCCGTAGAAGGAAAAGGGCGAAATTTTGTTATCACTATTATTTGGATAAAATTTAGCAAAACTTAAAATGCAAATATCTCGTTAAATAATCCCCGAAGAAGGAAAAGGGCGAAATTTTGTTATCACAATTTTTTAGCAAGCATTTTGCAAAATTTAAAATTCAAATATCTTGTAGAAGGAAAAGGACGAAATTTTGTTATCACTATTTTTTGGCCAAAATTTAGCAAAACTTAAAATGCAAATATCTCGTTAAATAAGCCCCGTAGAAGAAAAAGGGCGAACTTTTGTTATCACTAATTTTTGGCCAGAATTAAGCAAAACTTAAAATGCTAATATCTCGTCAAAATTTGGCGAATTCGTCAAAAATCGGCGAATTCGGCGAACTCGGCGAATTCGGCGAACTCGGCGAATTCGGCGAACTCGGCGAATCGGCGTCAAAATCGGCGAATTCGTCAAAAATCGGCGAATTCGTCGAAATTTGCCGAATTCGTCAAAAATCGGCGAATTCGTCAAAATTTGCCGAATTCGTCAAAAATCGACGAATTCGTCAAAATTTGCCGAATTCGTCAAAAATCGGCGAATTCGTCAAAATTTGTCGGATTCGTCAAAAATCGACGAATTCGTCAAAATTTGCCGAATTCGTCAAAAATCGGCGAATTCGTCAAAATTTGCCGAATTCGTCAAAAATCGACGAATTCGTCAAAATTTGCCGAATTCGTCAAAAATCGGCGAATTCGTCAAAATTTGCCGAATTCGTCAAAAATCGACGAAAAATTTGGCGAATTCGTCAAAAATCGGCGAATTCGTCAAAATTCGCGAATTCGTCAAAAATCGACGAATTCGTCAAAATTTGCAGAATTCGTCAAAAATCGGCGAATTCGTCAAAATTTGCCGAATTCGTCAAAAATCTGCGAATTCGTCAAAAATCGACGAATTCGTCAAAAATCGGCGAATTCGTCAAAATTTGCCGAATTCGTCAAAATCGACGAATTCGTCAAAATTTGCCGAATTCGTCAAAATCGACGAATTCGTCAAAAATCGGCGTATTCGCCGTCAAAAATCGCCGAAATTGTGACGAATTTGCCGATTTGATGAATAGTTGAATTCGGCGAATTTAGCAAAACTTAATTCGGCGAATTTAGCAAAACAGAATTTAGCAAAACTTAAAATGCAAATATCTCGTTAAATAAGCCCCGTAGAAGGAAAAGGGCGAAATTTTGTTATCACTATTATTTGGATAAAATTTAGCAAAACTTAAAATGCAAATATCTCGTTAAATAATCCCCGAAGAAGGAAAAGGGCGAAATTTTGTTATCACAATTTTTTAGCAAAAATTTAGCAAAATTTAAAATTCAAATATCTTGTAGAAGGAAAAGGACGAAATTTTGTTATCACTAATTTTTGGCCAAAATTTAGCAAAACTTAAAATGCAAATATCTCGTTAAATAAGCCCCGTAGAAGGAAAAGGGCGAACTTTTGTTATCACTAATTTTTGGCCAGAATTTAGCAAAACTTAAAATGCTAATATCTCGTCAAAATTTGGCGAATTCGTCAAAAATCGGCGAATTCGTCAAAATTTGCCGAATTCGTCAAAAATCGACGAAAAATTTGGCGAATTCGTCAAAAATCGGCGAATTCGTCAAAATTCGCGAATTCGTCAAAAATCGACGAATTCGTCAAAATTTGCCGAATTCGTCAAAAATCGGCGAATTCGTCAAAATTTGCCGAATTCGTCAAAAATCTGCGAATTCGTCAAAATTTGCCGAATTCGTCAAAAATCGACGAATTCGTCAAAAATCGGCGAATTCGTCAAAATTTGCCGAATTCGTCAAAATCGACGAATTCGTCAAAATTTGCCGAATTCGTCAAAATCGACGAATTCGTCAAAAATCGGCGTATTCGCCGTCAAAAATCGCCGAAATTGTGACGAATTTGCCGATTTGATGAATAGTTGAATTCGGCGAACTCGGCGAACTCGGCGAACTCGGCGAATTCGGCGAACTCGGCGAACTCGGCGAATTCGGCGAACTCGGCGAACTCGGCGAACTCGGCGAATTCGGCGAACTCGGCGAACTCGGCGAATTCGGCGAACTCGGCGAATTCGGCGAACTCGGCGAACTCGGCGAACTCGGCGAATTCGGCGAACTCGGCGAATTCGAATTCACAATTTTTTAGGAAAAATTTTGCAAAATTTAAAATTCAAATATCTTGTTAAATAAGCCTCGTAGAAGGAAAAGGACGAAATTTTGTTATCCCTAATTTTTGCCCAGAATTTAGCAAAACTTAAAATGCAAATATCTCGTTAAATAAGCCCCGTAGAAGGAAAGGGGCGAACTTTTGTTATCACTAATTTTTGCCCAGAATTTAGCAAAACTTAAAATGCAAATATCTCGTTAAATAAGCCCCGTAGAAGGAAAAGGGCGAAATTTTGTTATCACTATTATTTGGATAAAATTTAGCAAAACTTAAAATGCAAATATCTCGTTAAATAATCCCCGAAGAAGGAAAAGGGCTAAATTTTGTTATCACAATTTTTTAGCAAAAATTTTGCAAAATTTAAAATTCAAATATCTTGTAGAAGGAAAAGGACGAAATTTTGTTATCACTAATTTTTGGCCAAAATTTAGCAAAACTTAAAATGCAAATATCTCGTTAAATAAGCCCCGTAGAAGGAAAAGGGCGAACTTTTGTTATCACTAATTTTTGGCCAGAATTTAGCAAAACTTAAAATGCTAATATCTCGTCAAAATTTGGCGAATTCGTCAAAAATCGGCGAATTCGTCAAAATTCGCGAATTCGTCAAAAAACGACGAATTCCAAATAAAAAATTTGCCGAATTCGTCAAAAATCGACGAATTCGTCAAAAATCGGCGAATTCGTCAAAATTTGCCGAATTCGTCAAAATCGGCAAATTCGTCAAAATTTGTCGAATTCGTCAAAAATCGACGAATTCGTCAAAAATCGACGCCAAATTTGGCGAATTCGTCAAAATCGACGAATTCGGCAAATTTTGATAATCCCCGAAGAAGGAAAAGGGCGAAATTTTGTTATCACAATTTTTTAGCAAAAATTTTGCAAAATTTAAAATTCAAATATCTTGTAGAAGGAAAAGGACGAAATTTTGTTATCACTAATTTTTGGCCAAAATTTAGCAAAACTTAAAATGCAAATATCTCGTTAAATAAGCCCCGTAGAAGGAAAAGGGCAGAATTTAGCAAAACTTAAAATGCAAATATCTCGTTAAATAAGCCCCGTAGAAGGAAAAGGGCGAAATTTTGTTATCACTATTATTTGGATAAAATTTAGCAAAACTTAAAATGCAAATATCTCGTTAAATAATCCCCGAAGAAGGAAAAGGGCGAAATTTTGTTATCACAATTTTTTAGGAAAAATTTTGCAAAATTTAAAATTCAAATATCTTGTTAAATAAGCCTCGTAGAAGGAAAAGGACGAAATTTTGTTATCACTAATTTTTGCCCAGAATTTAGCAAAACTTAAAATGCAAATATCTCGTTAAATAAGCCCCCTAGAAGGAAAGGGGCGAACTTTTGTTATCACTAATTTTTGTCCAGAATTTAGCAAAACTTAAAATGCAAATATCTCGTTAAATAAGCCCCGTAGAAGGAAAAGGGCGAAATTTTGTTATCACTATTATTTGGATAAAATTTAGCAAAACTTAAAATGCAAATATCTCGTTAAATAATCCCCGACGAAGGAAAAGGGCGAAATTTTGTTATCACAATTTTTTAGCAAAAATTTTGCAAAATTTAAAATTCAAATATCTTGTTAAATAATCCTCGTAGAAGGAAAAGGACGAATTTTTGTTATCACTAATTTTTGCCCAGAATTTAGCAAAACTTAAAATGCAAATATCTCGTTAAATAAGCCCCGTAGAAGGAAAAGGGCGAACTTTTGTTATCACTAATTTTTGGCCAGAATTTAGCAAAACTTAAAATGCTAATATCTCGTCAAAATTTGGCGAATTCGTCAAAAATCGGCGAATTCGTCAAAATTCGCGAATTCGTCAAAAATCGACGAATTCGTCAAAATATGCCGAATTCGTCAAAAATCGGCGAATTCGTCAAAAAATCGAAATTTTGTTATCACTATTATTTGGATAAAATTTAGCAAAACTTAAAATGCAAATATCTCGTTAAATAATCCCCGTAGAAGGAAAGGGGCGAACTTTTGTTATCACTAACTTAAAATGCAAATATCTCGTTAAATAATCCCCGTAGAAGGAAAGGGGCGAACTTTTGTTATCACTAATTTTTGCCCAGAATTTAGCAAAACTTAAAATGCAAATATCTCGTTAAATAAGCCCCGTAGAAGGAAAGGGGCGAACTTTTGTTATCACTAATTTTTGCCCAGAATTTAGCAAAACTTAAAATGCAAATATCTCGTTAAATAATCCCCGAAGAAGGAAAAGGGCGAAATTTTGTTATCACAATTTTTTAGGAAAAATTTTGCAAAATTTAAAATTCAAATATCTTGTTAAATAAGCCTCGTAGAAGGAAAAGGACGAAATTTTGTTATCACTAATTTTTGCCCAGAATTTAGCAAAACTTAAAATGCAAATATCTCGTTAAATAAGCCCCCTAGAAGGAAAGGGGCGAACTTTTGTTATCACTAATTTTTGCCCAGAATTTAGCAAAACTTAAAATGCAAATATCTCGTTAAATAAGCCCCGTAGAAGGAAAAGGGCGAAATTTTGTTATCACTATTATTTGGATAAAATTTAGCAAAACTTAAAATGCAAATATCTCGTTAAATAATCCCCGAAGAAGGAAAAGGGCGAAATTTTGTTATCACAATTTTTTAGCAAAAATTTTGCAAAATTTAAAATTCAAATATCTTGTTAAATAAGCCTCGTAGAAGGAAAAGGACGAAATTTTGTTATCACTAATTTTTGCCCAGAATTTAGCAAAACTTAAAATGCAAATATCTCGTTAAATAAGCCCCCTAGAAGGAAAGGGGCGAACTTTTGTTATCACTAATTTTTGCCCAGAATTTAGCAAAACTTAAAATGCAAATATCTCGTTAAATAAGCCCCGTAGAAGGAAAAGGGCGAAATTTTGTTATCACTATTATTTGGATAAAATTTAGCAAAACTTAAAATGCAAATATCTCGTTAAATAATCCCCGAAGAAGGAAAAGGGCGAAATTTTGTTATCACAATTTTTTAGCAAAAATTTTGCAAAATTTAAAATTCAAATATCTTGTTAAATAATCCTCGTAGAAGGAAAAGGACGAATTTTTGTTATCACTAATTTTTGCCCAGAATTTAGCAAAACTTAAAATGCAAATATCTCGTTAAATAAGCCCCGTAGAAGGAAAAGGGCGAACTTTTGTTATCACTAATTTTTGGCCAGAATTTAGCAAAACTTAAAATGCTAATATCTCGTCAAAATTTGGCGAATTCGTCAAAAATCGGCGAATTCGTCAAAATTCGCGAATTCGTCAAAAATCGACGAATTCGTCAAAATTTGCCGAATTCGTCAAAAATCGGCGAATTCGTCAAAAAATCGAAATTTTGTTATCACTATTATTTGGATAAAATTTAGCAAAACTTAAAATGCAAATATCTCGTTAAATAATCCCCGAAGAAGGAAAAGGGCGAAATTTTGTTATCACAATTTTTTAGCAAAAATTTTGCAAAATTTAAAATTCAAATATCTTGTTAAATAATCCTCGTAGAAGGAAAAGGACGAATTTTTGTTATCACTAATTTTTGCCCAGAATTTAGCAAAACTTAAAATGCAAATATCTCGTTAAATAAGCCCCGTAGAAGGAAAAGGGCGAACTTTTGTTATCACTAATTTTTGGCCAGAATTAAGCAAAACTTAAAATGCTAATATCTCGTCAAAATTTGGCGAATTCGTCAAAAATCGGCGAATTCGGCGAACTCGGCGAATTCGGCGAACTCGGCGAATCGGCGTCAAAATCGGCAAATTCGTCAAAAATCGACGAATTCGCCGATTTTTGACGAATTCGTCAAAATTTGCCGAATTCGTCAAAAATCGGCGAATTCGTCAAAATTTGCCGAATTCGTCAAAAATCTACGAATTCGTCAAAATTTGCCGAATTCGTCAAAAATCGGCGAATTCGTCAAAATTTGTCGGATTCGTCAAAAATCGACGAATTCGTCAAAATTTGCCGAATTCGTCAAAAATCGGCGAATTCGTCAAAATTTGCCGAATTCGTCAAAAATCGACGAATTCGTCAAAATTTGCCGAATTCGTCAAAAATCGGCGAATTCGTCAAAATTTGCCGAATTCGTCAAAAATCGACGAATTCGTCAAAAATCGGCGAATTCGTCAAAATTTGTCGAATTCGTCAAAATCGACGAATTCGTCAAAAATCGGCGTATTCGCCGTCAAAAATCGCCGAAATTGTGACGAATTTGCCGATTTGATGAATAGTTGAATTCGGCGAACTCGGCGAATTCGGCGAACTCGGCGAACTCGGCGAATTCGGCGAACTCGGCGAACTCGGCGAACTCGGCGAACTCGGCGAACTCGGCGAATTCGGCGAACTCGGCGAACTCGGCGAATTCGGCGAACTCGGCGAACTCGGCGAATTCGGCGAACTCGGCGAATTCGGCGAACTCGGCGAACTCGGCGAATTCGTCAAAAATCGGCGAATTCGTCAAAATTTGCCGAATTCGTCAAAAATCGACGAAAAATTTGGCGAATTCGTCAAAAATCGGCGAATTCGTCAAAATTCGCGAATTCGTCAAAAATCGGCGAATTCGTCAAAATTTGCCGAATTCGTCAAAAATCGACGAATTCGTCAAAATTTGCCGAACTCGGCGAACTCGGCGAACTCGGCGAATTCGGCGAACTCGGCGAACTCGGCGAATTCGGCGAACTCGGCGAACTCGGCGAACTCGGCGAATTCGGCGAACTCGGCGAACTCGGCGAACTCGGCGAACTCGGCGAACTCGGCGAATTCGAATTCACAATTTTTTAGGAAAATTTTGCAAAATTTAAAATTCAAATATCTTGTTAAATAAGCCTCGTAGAAGGAAAAGGACGAAATTTTGTTATCCCTAATTTTTGCCCAGAATTTAGCAAAACTTAAAATGCAAATATCTCGTTAAATAAGCCCCGTAGAAGGAAAGGGGCGAACTTTTGTTATCACTAATTTTTGCCCAGAATTTAGCAAAACTTAAAATGCAAATATCTCGTTAAATAAGCCCCGTAGAAGGAAAAGGGCGAAATCGGCGTATTAGCCGTCAAATCGAAATCGGCGTATTAGCCGTCAAAAATCGCCGAAATTGTGACGAATTTGCCGATTTGATGAATAGTTGAATTCGGCGAACTCGGCGAATTCGGCGAACTCGGCGAACTCGGCGAATTCGGCGAACTCGGCGAACTCGGCGAACTCGGCGAATTCGAATTCACAATTTTTTAGGAAAAATTTTGCAAAATTTAAAATTCAAATATCTTGTTAAATAAGCCTCGTAGAAGGAAAAGGACGAAATTTTGTTATCCCTAATTTTTGCCCAGAATTTAGCAAAACTTAAAATGCAAATATCTCGTTAAATAAGCCCCGTAGAAGGAAAGGGGCGAACTTTTGTTATCACTAATTTTTGCCCAGAATTTAGCAAAACTTAAAATGCAAATATCTCGTTAAATAAGCCCCGTAGAAGGAAAAGGGCGAAATTTTGTTATCACTATTATTTGGATAAAATTTAGCAAAACTTAAAATGCAAATATCTCGTTAAATAATCCCCGAAGAAGGAAAAGGGCGAAATTTTGTTATCACAATTTTTTAGCAAAAATTTTGCAAAATTTAAAATTCAAATATCTTGTAGAAGGAAAAGGACGAAATTTTGTTATCACTAATTTTTGGCCAAAATTTAGCAAAACTTAAAATGCAAATATCTCGTTAAATAAGCCCCGTAGAAGGAAAGGGCGAACTTTTGTTATCACTAATTTTTGGCCAGAATTTAGCAAAACTTAAAATGCTAATATCTCGTCAAAATTTGGCGAATTCGTCAAAAATCGGCGAATTCGTCAAAATTCGCGAATTCGTCAAAAAACGACGAATTCCAAATAAAAAATTTGCCGAATTCGTCAAAAATCGACGAATTCGTCAAAAATCGGCGAATTCGTCAAAATTTGCCGAATTCGTCAAAATCGACGAATTCGTCAAAAATCGGCGAATTCGCCGTCAAAAATCGCCGAAATTGTGACGAATTTGCCAATTTGATGAATTCGCGAATTCGCTGAGTTCGCCGAATTCGCCGAGTTCGCCGAGTTCGCCGAATTCGCCGAGTTCGCCGAATTAAAATGCTAATATCTCGTCAAAATTTGGCGAATTCGTCAAAATTCGCGAATTCGTCAAAAATCGGCGAATTCGTCAAAATTTGCCGAATTCGTCAAAAATCGGCGAATTCGTCAAAATTTGTCGAATTCGTCAAAAATCGACGAATTCGTCAAAAATCGACGCCAAATTTGGCGAATTCGTCAAAATCGACGAATTCGTCAAAATTTGCCGAATTCGTCAAAAATAATCCCCGAAGAAGGAAAAGGGCGAAATTTTGTTATCACAATTTTTTAGCAAAAATTTTGCAAAATTTAAAATTCAAATATCTTGTAGAAGGAAAAGGACGAAATTTTGTTATCACTAATTTTTGGCCAAAATTTAGCAAAACTTAAAATGCAAATATCTCGTTAAATAAGCCCCGTAGAAGGAAAAGGGCAGAATTTAGCAAAACTTAAAATGCAAATATCTCGTTAAATAAGCCCCGTAGAAGGAAAGGGGCGAACTTTTGTTATCACTAATTTTTGCCCAGAATTTAGCAAAACTTAAAATGCAAATATCTCGTTAAATAAGCCCCGTAGAAGGAAAAGGGCGAAATTTTGTTATCACTATTATTTGGATAAAATTTAGCAAAACTTAAAATGCAAATATCTCGTTAAATAATCCCCGAAGAAGGAAAAGGGCGAAATTTTGTTATCACAATTTTTTAGCAAAAATTTTGCAAAATTTAAAATTCAAATATCTTGTTAAATAAGCCTCGTAGAAGGAAAAGGACGAAATTTTGTTATCACTAATTTTTGCCCAGAATTTAGCAAAACTTAAAATGCAAATATCTCGTTAAATAAGCCCCCTAGAAGGAAAGGGGCGAACTTTTGTTATCACTAATTTTTGCCCAGAATTTAGCAAAACTTAAAATGCAAATATCTCGTTAAATAAGCCCCGTAGAAGGAAAAGGGCGAAATTTTGTTATCACTATTATTTGGATAAAATTTAGCAAAACTTAAAATGCAAATATCTCGTTAAATAATCCCCGAAGAAGGAAAAGGGCGAAATTTTGTTATCACAATTTTTTAGCAAAAATTTTGCAAAATTTAAAATTCAAATATCTTGTTAAATAATCCTCGTAGAAGGAAAAGGACGAATTTTTGTTATCACTAATTTTTGCCCAGAATTTAGCAAAACTTAAAATGCAAATATCTCGTTAAATAAGCCCCGTAGAAGGAAAAGGGCGAACTTTTGTTATCACTAATTTTTGGCCAGAATTTAGCAAAACTTAAAATGCTAATATCTCGTCAAAATTTGGCGAATTCGTCAAAAATCGGCGAATTCGTCAAAATTCGCGAATTCGTCAAAAATCGACGAATTCGTCAAAATTTGCCGAATTCGTCAAAAATCGGCGAATTCGTCAAAAAATCGAAATTTTGTTATCACTATTATTTGGATAAAATTTAGCAAAACTTAAAATGCAAATATCTCGTTAAATAATCCCCGTAGAAGGAAAGGGGCGAACTTTTGTTATCACTAACTTAAAATGCAAATATCTCGTTAAATAATCCCCGTAGAAGGAAAGGGGCGAACTTTTGTTATCACTAATTTTTGCCCAGAATTTAGCAAAACTTAAAATGCAAATATCTCGTTAAATA
The DNA here is from genome assembly GCA_963930755.1 of Eudasyphora cyanicolor. Classification (NCBI taxonomy): domain Eukaryota; kingdom Metazoa; phylum Arthropoda; class Insecta; order Diptera; family Muscidae; genus Eudasyphora; species Eudasyphora cyanicolor. The sequence goes on from CAWVNW010000009.1 coordinate 24,605, forward strand.
AGCCCCGTAGAAGGAAAGGGGCGAACTTTTGTTATCACTAATTTTTGCCCAGAATTTAGCAAAACTTAAAATGCAAATATCTCGTTAAATAATCCCCGAAGAAGGAAAAGGGCGAAATTTTGTTATCACAATTTTTTAGGAAAAATTTTGCAAAATTTAAAATTCAAATATCTTGTTAAATAAGCCTCGTAGAAGGAAAAGGACGAAATTTTGTTATCACTAATTTTTGCCCAGAATTTAGCAAAACTTAAAATGCAAATATCTCGTTAAATAAGCCCCCTAGAAGGAAAGGGGCGAACTTTTGTTATCACTAATTTTTGCCCAGAATTTAGCAAAACTTAAAATGCAAATATCTCGTTAAATAAGCCCCGTAGAAGGAAAAGGGCGAAATTTTGTTATCACTATTATTTGGATAAAATTTAGCAAAACTTAAAATGCAAATATCTCGTTAAATAATCCCCGAAGAAGGAAAAGGGCGAAATTTTGTTATCACAATTTTTTAGCAAAAATTTTGCAAAATTTAAAATTCAAATATCTTGTTAAATAAGCCTCGTAGAAGGAAAAGGACGAAATTTTGTTATCACTAATTTTTGCCCAGAATTTAGCAAAACTTAAAATGCAAATATCTCGTTAAATAAGCCCCCTAGAAGGAAAGGGGCGAACTTTTGTTATCACTAATTTTTGCCCAGAATTTAGCAAAACTTAAAATGCAAATATCTCGTTAAATAAGCCCCGTAGAAGGAAAAGGGCGAAATTTTGTTATCACTATTATTTGGATAAAATTTAGCAAAACTTAAAATGCAAATATCTCGTTAAATAATCCCCGAAGAAGGAAAAGGGCGAAATTTTGTTATCACAATTTTTTAGCAAAAATTTTGCAAAATTTAAAATTCAAATATCTTGTAGAAGGAAAAGGACGAAATTTTGTTATCACTAATTTTTGGCCAAAATTTAGCAAAACTTAAAATGCAAATATCTCGTTAAATAAGCCCCGTAGAAGGAAAAGGGCGAACTTTTGTTATCACTAATTTTTGGCCAGAATTAAGCAAAACTTAAAATGCTAATATCTCGTCAAAATTTGGCGAATTCGTCAAAAATCGGCGAATTCGGCGAACTCGGCGAATTCGGCGAACTCGGCGAATCGTCGTCAAAATCGGCGAATTCGTCAAAAATCGACGAATTCGCCGATTTTTGACGAATTCGTCAAAATTTGCCGAATTCGTCAAAAATCGGCGAATTCGTCAAAATTTGCCGAATTCGTCAAAAATCGACGAATTCGTCAAAATTTGCCGAATTCGTCAAAAATCGGCGAATTCGTCAAAATTTGTCGGATTCGTCAAAAATCGACGAATTCGTCAAAATTTGCCGAATTCGTCAAAAATCGGCGAATTCGTCAAAATTTGCCGAATTCGTCAAAAATCGACGAATTCGTCAAAATTTGCCGAATTCGTCAAAAATCGGCGAATTCGTCAAAATTTGCCGAATTCGTCAAAAATCGACGAAAAATTTGGCGAATTCGTCAAAAATCGGCGAATTCGTCAAAATTCGCGAATTCGTCAAAAATCGACGAATTCGTCAAAATTTGCAGAATTCGTCAAAAATCGGCGAATTCGTCAAAAATCGACGAATTCGTCAAAAATCGGCGAATTCGTCAAAATTTGCCGAATTCGTCAAAATCGACGAATTCGTCAAAATTTGCCGAATTCGTCAAAATCGACGAATTCGTCAAAAATCGGCGTATTCGCCGTCAAAAATCGCCGAAATTGTGACGAATTTGCCGATTTGATGAATAGTTGAATTCGGCGAACTCGGCGAACTCGGCGAACTCGGCGAACTCGGCGAACTCGGCGAATTCGGCGAACTCGGCGAATTCGGCGAACTCGGCGAACTCGGCGAATTCGGCGAACTCGGCGAATTCGGCGAACTCGGCGAATTCGAATTCACAATTTTTTAGGAAAAATTTTGCAAAATTTAAAATTCAAATATCTTGTTAAATAAGCCTCGTAGAAGGAAAAGGACGAAATTTTGTTATCACTAATTTTTGCCCAGAATTTAGCAAAACTTAAAATGCAAATATCTCGTTAAATAAGCCCCGTAGAAGGAAAGGGGCGAACTTTTGTTATCACTAATTTTTGCCCAGAATTTAGCAAAACTTAAAATGCAAATATCTCGTTAAATAAGCCCCGTAGAAGGAAAAGGGCGAAATTTTGTTATCACTATTATTTGGATAAAATTTAGCAAAACTTAAAATGCAAATATCTCGTTAAATAATCCCCGAAGAAGGAAAAGGGCGAAATTTTGTTATCACAATTTTTTAGCAAAAATTTTGCAAAATTTAAAATTCAAATATCTTGTAGAAGGAAAAGGACGAAATTTTGTTATCACTAATTTTTGGCCAAAATTTAGCAAAACTTAAAATGCAAATATCTCGTTAAATAAGCCCCGTAGAAGGAAAAGGGCGAACTTTTGTTATCACTAATTTTTGGCCAGAATTTAGCAAAACTTAAAATGCTAATATCTCGTCAAAATTTGGCGAATTCGTCAAAAATCGGCGAATTCGTCAAAATTTGCCGAATTCGTCAAAAATCGACGAAAAATTTGGCGAATTCGTCAAAAATCGGCGAATTCGTCAAAATTCGCGAATTCGTCAAAAATCGACGAATTCGTCAAAATTTGCCGAATTCGTCAAAAATCGGCGAATTCGTCAAAATTTGCCGAATTCGTCAAAAATCTGCGAATTCGTCAAAATTTGCCGAATTCGTCGATTTTTGACGAATTCGGCAAATTTTGACGAGTTCGCCGAATTCGCCGAGTTCGCCGAATTCGCCGATTTTTGACGAATTCGCCAAATTTTGACGAGATATTAGCATTTTAAGTTTTGCTTAATTCTGGCCAAAAATTAGTGATAACAAAAGTTCGCCCTTTTCCTTCTACGGGGCTTATTTAACGAGATATTTGCATTTTAAGTTTTGCTAAATTTTGGCCAAAAATTAGTGATAACAAAATTTCGTCCTTTTCCTTCTACAAGATATTTGAATTTTAAATTTTGCAAAATTTTTGCTAAAAAATTGTGATAACAAAATTTCGCCCTTTTCCTTCTTCGGGGATTATTTAACGAGATATTTGCATTTTAAGTTTTGCTAAATTTTATCCAAATAATAGTGATAACAAAATTTCGCCCTTTTCCTTCTACGGGGCTTATTTAACGAGATATTTGCATTTTAAGTTTTGCTAAATTCTGGGCAAAAATTAGTGATAACAAAAGTTCGCCCCTTTCCTTCTAGGGGGCTTATTTAACGAGATATTTGCATTTTAAGTTTTGCTAAATTCTGGGCAAAAATTAGTGATAACAAAATTTCGTCCTTTTCCTTCTACGAGGCTTATTTAACAAGATATTTGAATTTTAAATTTTGCAAAATTTTTGCTAAAAAATTGTGATAACAAAATTTCGCCCTTTTCCTTCTTCGGGGATTATTTAACGAGATATTTGCATTTTAAGTTTTGCTAAATTTTATCCAAATAATAGTGATAACAAAATTTCGCCCTTTTCCTTCTACGGGGCTTATTTAACGAGATATTTGCATTTTAAGTTTTGCTAAATTCTGGGCAAAAATTAGTGATAACAAAAGTTCGCCCCTTTCCTTCTAGGGGGCTTATTTAACGAGATATTTGCATTTTAAGTTTTGCTAAATTCTGGGCAAAAATTAGTGATAACAAAATTTCGTCCTTTTCCTTCTACGAGGCTTATTTAACAAGATATTTGAATTTTAAATTTTGCAAAATTTTTCCTAAAAAATTGTGATAACAAAATTTCGCCCTTTTCCTTCTTCGGGGATTATTTAACGAGATATTTGCATTTTAAGTTTTGCTAAATTCTGGGCAAAAATTAGTGATAACAAAAGTTCGCCCCTTTCCTTCTACGGGGCTTATTTAACGAGATATTTGCATTTTAAGTTTTGCTAAATTCTGGGCAAAAATTAGTGATAACAAAAGTTCGCCCCTTTCCTTCTACGGGGATTATTTAACGAGATATTTGCATTTTAAGTTAGTGATAACAAAAGTTCGCCCCTTTCCTTCTACGGGGATTATTTAACGAGATATTTGCATTTTAAGTTTTGCTAAATTTTATCCAAATAATAGTGATAACAAAATTTCGATTTTTTGACGAATTCGCCGATTTTTGACGAACTCGGCAAATTTTGACGAATTCGTCGATTTTTGACGAATTCGCGAATTTTGACGAATTCGCCGATTTTTGACGAATTCGCCAAATTTTGACGAGATATTAGCATTTTAAGTTTTGCTAAATTCTGGCCAAAAATTAGTGATAACAAAAGTTCGCCCTTTTCCTTCTACGGGGCTTACTTAACGACGCCAAATTTGGCGTCGATTTTTGACGAATTCGTCGATTTTTGACGAATTCGGCAAATTTTGACGAATTCGCCGATTTTTGACGAATTCGGCAAATTTTGACGAATTCGCCGTTTTTGACGAATTCGCGAATTTTGACGAATTCGCCAAATTTTGACGAGATATTAGCATTTTAATTCGGCGAACTCGGCGAATTCGGCGAACTCGGCGAACTCGGCGAATTCGGCGAACTCAGCGAATTCGCGAATTCATCAAATTGGCAAATTCGTCACAATTTCGGCGATTTTTGACGGCGAATTCGCCGATTTTTGACGAATTCGTCGATTTTGACGAATTCGGCAAATTTTGACGAATTCGCCGATTTTTGACGAATTCGTCGATTTTTGACGAATTCGGCAAATTTTTTATTTGGAATTCGTCGTTTTTTGACGAATTCGCGATTTTGACGAATTCGCCGATTTTTGACGAATTCGCCAAATTTTGACGAGATATTAGCATTTTTAAGTTTTGCTAAATTCTGGCCAAAAATTAGTGATAACAAAAGTTCGCCCTTTTCCTTCTACGGGGCTTATTTAACGAGATATTTGCATTTTAAGTTTTGCTAAATTTTGCCAAAAATTAGTGATAACAAAATTTCGTCCTTTTCCTTCTACAAGATATTTGAATTTTAAATTTTGCAAAATTTTTGCTAAAAAATGTGATAACAAAATTTCGCCCTTTTCCTTCTTCGGGGATTATTTAACGAGATATTTGCATTTTAAGTTTTGCTAAATTTTATCCAAATAATAGTGATAACAAAATTTCGCCCTTTTCCTTCTACGGGGCTTATTTAACGAGATATTTGCATTTTAAGTTTTGCTAAATTCTGGGCAAAAATTTGGGATAACAAAATTTCGTCCTTTTCCTTCTACGAGGCTTATTTAACAAGATATTTGAATTTTAAATTTTGCAAAATTTTTCCTAAAAAATTGTGAATTCGAAATTCGCCGAGTTCGCCGAATTCGCCGAGTTCGCCGAGTTCGCCGAATTCGCCGAGTTCGCCGAATTCGCCGAGTTCGCCGAGTTCGCCGAATTCGCCGAATTCGCCGAGTTCGCCGAGTTCGCCGAGTTCGCCGAATTCGCCGAGTTCGCCGAGTTCGCCGAGTTCGCCGAATTCGCCGAGTTCGCCGAATTCGCCGAGTTCGCCGAATTCGCCGAGTTCGCCGAGTTCGCCGAATTCAACTATTCATCAAATCGGCAAATTCGTCACAATTTCGGCGATTTTTGACGGCGAATACGCCGATTTTTGACGAATTCGTCGATTTTGACGAATTCGGCAAATTTTGACGAATTCGTCGATTTTGACGAAATTTTGTTATCACAATTTTTTAGCAAAAATTTTGCAAAATTTAAAATTCAAATATCTTGTAGAAGGAAAAGGACGAAATTTTGTTATCACTAATTTTTGGCCAAAATTTAGCAAAACTTAAAATGCAAATATCTCGTTAAATAAGCCCCGTAAAAGGAAAAGGGGCGAACTTTTGTTATCACTAATTTTTGGCCAGAATTTAGCAAAACTTAAAATGCTAATATCTCGTCAAAATTTGGCGAATTCGTCAAAAATCGGCGAATTCGTCAAAATTCGCGAATTCGTCAAAAAACGACGAATTCCAAATAAAAAATTTGCCGAATTCGTCAAAAATCGACGAATTCGTCAAAAATCGGCGAATTCGTCAAAATTTGCCGAATTCGTCAAAATCGACGAATTCGTCAAAAATCGGCGAATTCGCCGTCAAAAATCGCCGAAATTGTGACGAATTTGCCAATTTGATGAATTCGCGAATTCGCTGAATTCGCCGAGTTCGCCGAATTCGCCGAGTTCGCCGAGTTCGCCGAATTCGCCGAGTTCGCCGAATTAAAATGCTAATATCTCGTCAAAATTTGGCGAATTCGTCAAAATTCGCGAATTCGTCAAAAATCGGCGAATTCGTCAAAATTTGCCGAATCGTCAAAAATCGGCGAATTCGTCAAAATTTGCCGAATTCGTCAAAAATCGACGAATTCGTCAAAAATCGACGCCAAATTTGGCGTCGTTAAGTAAGCCCCGTAGAAGGAAAAGGGCGAACTTTTGTTATCACTAATTTTTGGCCAGAATTTAGCAAAACTTAAAATGCTAATATCTCGTCAAAATTTGGCGAATTCGTCAAAAATCGGCGAATTCGTCAAAATTCGCGAATTCGTCAAAAATCGACGAATTCGTCAAAATTTGCCGAGTTCGTCAAAAATCGGCGAATTCGTCAAAAAATCGAAATTTTGTTATCACTATTATTTGGATAAAATTTAGCAAAACTTAAAATGCAAATATCTCGTTAAATAATCCCCGTAGAAGGAAAGGGGCGAACTTTTGTTATCACTAACTTAAAATGCAAATATCTCGTTAAATAATCCCCGTAGAAGGAAAGGGGCGAACTTTTGTTATCACTAATTTTTGCCCAGAATTTAGCAAAACTTAAAATGCAAATATCTCGTTAAATAAGCCCCGTAGAAGGAAAGGGGCGAACTTTTGTTATCACTAATTTTTGCCCAGAATTTAGCAAAACTTAAAATGCAAATATCTCGTTAAATAATCCCCGAAGAAGGAAAAGGGCGAAATTTTGTTATCACAATTTTTTAGGAAAAATTTTGCAAAATTTAAAATTCAAATATCTTGTTAAATAAGCCTCGTAGAAGGAAAAGGACGAAATTTTGTTATCACTAATTTTTGCCCAGAATTTAGCAAAACTTAAAATGCAAATATCTCGTTAAATAAGCCCCCTAGAAGGAAAGGGGCGAACTTTTGTTATCACTAATTTTTGCCCAGAATTTAGCAAAACTTAAAATGCAAATATCTCGTTAAATAAGCCCCGTAGAAGGAAAAGGGCGAAATTTTGTTATCACTATTATTTGGATAAAATTTAGCAAAACTTAAAATGCAAATATCTCGTTAAATAATCCCCGAAGAAGGAAAAGGGCGAAATTTTGTTATCACAATTTTTTAGCAAAAATTTTGCCGAATTCGTCAAAATCGACGAATTCGTCAAAAATCGGCGTATTCGCCGTCAAAAATCGCCCGAAATTGTGACGAATTTGCCGATTTGATGAATAGTTGAATTCGGCGAACTCGGCGAATTCGGCGAACTCGGCGAACTCGGCGAACTCGGCGAACTCGGCGAATTCGGCGAACTCGGCGAATTCGGCGAACTCGGCGAACTCGGCGAACTCGGCGATTCGGCGAACTCGGCGAACTCGGCGAATTCGGCGAACTCGGCGAATTCGGCGAATTCGAATTCACAATTTTTTAGGAAAAATTTTGCAAAATTTAAAATTCAAATATCTTGTTAAATAAGCCTCGTAGAAGGAAAAGGACGAAATTTTGTTATCACTAATTTTTGCCCAGATTTAGCAAAACTTAAAATGCAAATATCTCGTTAAATAAGCCCCGTAGAAGGAAAGGGCGAACTTTTGTTATCACTAATTTTTGCCCTGAATTTAGCAAAACTTAAAATGCAAATATCTCGTTAAATAAGCCCCGTAGAAGGAAAAGGGCGAAATTTTGTTATCACTATTATTTGGATAAAATTTAGCAAAACTTAAAATGCAAATATCTCGTTAAATAATCCCCGAAGAAGGAAAAGGGCGAAATTTTGTTTTCACAATTTTTTAGCAAAAATTTTGCAAAATTTAAAATTCAAATATCTTGTAGAAGGAAAAGGACGAATTTGTTATCACTAATTTTTGGCCAAAATTTAGCAAAACTTAAAATGCAAATATCTCGTTAAATAAGCCCCGTAGAAGGAAAAAGGGCGAACTTTTGTTATCACTAATTTTTGGCCAGAATTTAGCAAAACTTAAAATGCTAATATCTCGTCAAAATTTGGCGAATTCGTCAAAAATCGGCGAATTCGTCAAAATTTGCCGAATTCGTCAAAAATCGACGAAAAATTTGGCGAATTCGTCAAAAATCGGCGAATTCGTCAAAATTCGCGAATTCGTCAAAAATCGACGAATTCGTCAAAATTTGCCGAATTCGTCAAAAATCGGCGAATTCGTCAAAATTTGCCGAATTCGTCAAAAATCTGCGAAATCGTCAAAATTTGCCGAATTCGTCAAAAATCGACGAATTCGTCAAAATCGGCGAATTCGTCAAAATTTGCCGAATTCGTCAAAATCGACGAATTCGTCAAAATTTGCCGAATTCGTCAAAATCGACGAATTCGTCAAAAATCGGCGTATTCGCCGTCAAAAATCGCCGAAATTGTGACGAATTTGCCGATTTGATGAATAGTTGAATTCGGCGAACTCGGCGAATTCGGCGAACTCGGCGAACTCGGCGAACTCGGGCGAATTCGGCGAACTCGGCGAACTCGGCGAACTCGGCGAATTCGGCGAACTCGGCGAACTCGGCGAATTCGGCGAACTCGGCGAACTCGGCGAACTCGGCGAATCGGCGAACTCGGCGAACTCGGCGAATTCGGCGAACTCGGCGAACTCGGCGAATTCGGCGAATTCGGCGAACTCGGCGAACTCGGCGAATTCGGCGAACTCGGCGAACTCGGCGAACTCGGCGAACTCGGCGAACTCGGCGAATTCGGCGAACTCGGCGAACTCGGCGAACTCGGCGAACTCGGCGAAACTCGGCGAACTCGGCGAATTCGGCGAGCTCGGCGAATTCGAATTCACAATTTTTTAGGAAAAATTTTGCAAAATTAAAATTCAAATATCTTGTTAAATAAGCCTCGTAGAAGGAAAAGGACGAAATTTTGTTATCCTAATTTTTGCCCAGAATTTAGCAAAACTTAAAATGCAAATATCTCGTTAAATAAGCCCCGTAGAAGGAAAGGGGCGAACTTTTGTTATCACTAATTTTTTGCCCAGAATTTAGCAAAACTTAAAATGCAAATATCTCGTTAAATAAGCCCCGTAGAAGGAAAAGGGCGAAATTTTGTTATCACTATTATTTGGATAAAATTTAGCAAAACTTAAAATGCAAATATCTCGTTAAATAATCCCCGAAGAAGGAAAAGGGCGAAATTTTGTTATCACAATTTTTTAGCAAAAATTTTGCAAAATTTAAAATTCAAATATCTTGTAGAAGGAAAAGGACGAAATTTTGTTATCACTAATTTTTGGCCAAAATTTAGCAAAACTTAAAATGCAAATATCTCGTTAAATAAGCCCCGTAGAAGGAAAAGGGCGAACTTTTGTTATCACTAATTTTTGGCCAGAATTTAGCAAAACTTAAAATGCTAATATCTCGTCAAAATTTGGCGAATTCGTCAAAAATCGGCGAATTCGTCAAAATTCGCGAATTCGTCAAAAAACGACGAATTCCAAATAAAAAATTTGCCGAATTCGTCAAAATCGACGAATTCGTCAAAAATCGGCGAATTCGCCGTCAAAAATCGCCGAAATTGTGACGAATTTGCCAATTGATGAATTCGCGAATTCGCTGAGTTCGCCGAATTCGCCGAGTTCGCCGAATTAAAATGCTAATATCTCGTCAAAATTTGGCGAATTCGTCAAAATTCGCGAATTCGTCAAAAATCGGCGAATTCGTCAAAATTTGCCGAATTCGTCAAAAATCGGCGAATTCGTCAAAATTTGCCGAATTCGTCAAAAATCGACGAATTCGTCAAAAATCGACGCCAAATTTGGCGAATTCGTCAAAATCGACGAATTCGTCAAAATTTGCCGAATTCGTCAAAATAATCCCCGAAGAAGGAAAAGGGCGAAATTTTGTTATCACAATTTTTTAGCAAAAATTTTGCAAAATTTAAATTTCAAATATCTTGTAGAAGGAAAAGGAGGAAATTTTGTTATCACTAATTTTTGGCCAAAATTTAGCAAAACTTAAAATGCAAATATCTCGTTAAATAAGCCCCGTAGAAGGAAAAGGGCAGAATTTAGCAAAACTTAAAATGCAAATATCTCGTTAAATAAGCCCCGTAGAAGGAAAGGGGCGAACTTTTGTTATCACTAATTTTTGCCCAGAATTTAGCAAAACTTAAAATGCAAATTTAAAATTCAAATATCTTGTTAAATAAGCCTCGTAGAAGGAAAAGGACGAAATTTTGTTATCACAAATTTTTGCCCAGAATTTAGCAAAACTTAAAATGCAAATATCTCGTTAAATAAGCCCCCTAGAAGGAAAGGGGCGAACTTTTGTTATCACTAATTTTTGCCCAGAATTTAGCAAAACTTAAAATGCAAATATCTCGTTAAATAAGCCCCGTAGAAGGAAAAGGGGCGAAATTTTGCACTATTATAAATAAGCCCCGTAGAAGGAAAAGGGCGAAATTTTGTTATCACTATTATTTGGATAAAATTTAGCAAAACTTAAAATGCAAATATCTCGTTAAATAATCCCCGAAGAAGGAAAAGGGCGAAATTTTGTTATCACAATTTTTTAGCAAAAATTTTGCAAAATTTAAATTCAAATATCTTGTTAAATAAGCCTCGTAGAAGGAAAAGGACGAAATTTTGTTATCACTAATTTTTGCCCAGAATTTAGCAAAACTTAAAATGCAAATATCTCGTTAAATAAGCCCCCTAGAAGGAAAGGGGCGAACTTATTGTTATCACTATTTTTGCCCAGAATTTAGCAAAACTTAAAATGCAAATATCTCGTTAAATAAGCCCCGTAGAAGGAAAAGGGCGAATTTTGTTATCACTATTATTTGGATAAAATTTAGCAAAACTTAAAATGCAAATATCTCGTTAAATAATCCCGAAGAAGGAAAAGGGCGAAATTTTGTTATCACAATTTTTAGCAAAAATTTTGCAAAATTTAAAATTCAAATATCTTGTAGAAGGAAAGGACGAAATTTTGTTATCACTAATTTTTGGCCAAAATTTAGCAAAACTTAAAATGCAAATATCTCGTTAAATAAGCCCCGTAGAAGGAAAAGGGCGAACTTTTGTTATCACTAATTTTTGGCCAGAATTAAGCAAAACTTAAAATGCTAATATCTCGTCAAAATTTGGCGAATTCGTCAAAAATCGGCGAATTCGGCGAACTCGGCGAATTCGGCGAACTCGGCGAATCGGCGTCAAAATCGGCGAATTCGTCAAAAATCGACGAATTCGCCGATTTTGACCGCCGAAGGAAAAGGACGAAATTTTGTTATCACTAATTTTTGCCCAGAATTTAGCAAAACTTAAAATGCAAATATCTCGTTAAATAAGCCCCGTAGAAGGAAAGGGGCGAACTTTTGTTATCACTAATTTTTGCCCAGAATTTAGCAAAACTTAAAATGCAAATATCTCGTTAAATAAGCCCCGTAGAAGGAAAAGGGCGAAATTTTGTTATCACTATTATTTGGATAAAATTTAGCAAAACTTAAAATGCAAATATCTCGTTAAATAATCCCCGAAGAAGGAAAAGGGCGAAATTTTGTTATCACAATTTTTTAGCAAAAATTTTGCAAAATTTAAAATTCAAATATCTTGTAGAAGGAAAAGGACGAAATTTTGTTATCACTAATTTTTGGCCAAAATTTAGCAAAACTTAAAATGCAAATATCTCGTTAAATAAGCCCCGTAGAAGGAAAAGGGCGAACTTTTGTTATCACTAATTTTTGGCCAGAATTTAGCAAAACTTAAAATGCTAATATCTCGTCAAAATTTGGCGAATTCGTCAAAAATCGGCGAATTCGTCAAAATTTGCCGAATTCGTCAAAAATCGACGAAAAATTTGGCGAATTCGTCAAAAATCGGCGAATTCGTCAAAATTCGCGAATTCGTCAAAAATCGACGAATTCGTCAAAATTTGCCGAATTCGTCAAAAATCGGCGAATTCGTCAAAATTTGCCGAATTCGTCAAAAATCTGCGAATTCGTCAAAATTTGCCGAATTCGTCAAAAATCGACGAATTCGTCAAAAATCGGCGAATTCGTCAAAATTTGCCGAATTCGTCAAAATCGACGAATTCGTCAAGATTTGCCGAATTCGTCAAAATCGACGAATTCGTCAAAAATCGGCGTATTCGCCGTCAAAAATCGCCGAAATTGTGACGAATTTGCCGATTTGATGAATAGTTGAATTCGGCGAACTCGCGAATTCGGCGAATTCGGCGAACTCGGCGAACTCGGCGAACTCGGCGAACTCGGCGAACTCGGCGAATTCGGCGAACTCGGCGAACTCGGCGAACTCGGCGAACTCGGCGAATTCGGCGAACTCGGCGAACTCGGCGAACTCGGCGAATTCGGCGAACTCGGCGAATTCGAATTCACAATTTTTTAGGAAAAATTTTGCAAAATTTAAAATTCAAATATCTTGTTAAATAAGCCTCGTAGAATGAAAAGGACGAAATTTTGTTATCCCTAATTTTTGCCCAGAATTTAGCAAAACTTAAAATGCAAATATCTCGTTAAATAAGCCCCGTAGAAGGAAAGGGGCGAACTTTTGTTATCACTAATTTTTGCCCAGAATTTAGCAAAACTTAAAATGCAAATATCTCGTTAAATAAGCCCCGTAGAAGGAAAAGGGCGAAATTTTGTTATCACTATTATTTGGATAAAATTTAGCAAAACTTAAAATGCAAATATCTCGTTAAATAATCCCCGAAGAAGGAAAAGGGCGAAATTTTGTTATCACAATTTTTTAGCAAAAATTTTGCAAAATTTAAAATTCAAATATCTTGTAGAAGGAAAAGGACGAAATTTTGTTATCACTAATTTTTGGCCAAAATTTAGCAAAACTTAAAATGCAAATATCTCGTTAAATAAGCCCCGTAGAAGGAAAAGGGCGAACTTTTGTTATCACTAATTTTTGGCCAGAATTTAGCAAAACTTAAAATGCTAATATCTCGTCAAAATTTGGCGAATTCGTCAAAAATCGGCGAATTCGTCAAAATTCGCGAATTCGTCAAAAAACGACGAATTCCAAATAAAAAATTTGCCGAATTCGTCAAAATCGACGAATTCGTCAAAAATCGGCGAATTCGCCGTCAAAAATCGCCGAAATTGTGACGAATTTGATGAATTCGCGAATTCGCTGAGTTCGCCGAATTCGCCGAGTTCGCCGAGTTCGCCGAATTCGCCGAGTTCGCCGAATTCGCCGAGTTCGCCGAATTAAAATGCTAATATCTCGTCAAAATTTGGCGAATTCGTCAAAATTCGCGAATTCGTCAAAAATCGGCGAATTCGTCAAAATTTGCCGAATTCGTCAAAAATCGGCGAATTCGTCAAAATTTGCCGAATTCGTCAAAAATCGACGAATTCGTCAAAAATCGACGCCAAATTTGGCGAATTCGTCAAAATCGACGAATTCGTCAAAATTTGCCGAATTCGTCAAAAATAATCCCCGAAGAAGGAAAAGGGCGAAATTTTGTTATCACAATTTTTTAGCAAAAATTTTGCAAAATTTAAAATTCAAATATCTTGTAGAAGGAAAAGGACGAAATTTTGTTATCACTAATTTTTGGCCAAAATTTAGCAAAACTTAAAATGCAAATATCTCGTTAAATAAGCCCCGTAGAAGGAAAAGGGCAGAATTTAGCAAAACTTAAAATGCAAATATCTCGTTAAATAAGCCCCGTAGAAGGAAAGGGGCGAACTTTTGTTATCACTAATTTTTGCCCAGAATTTAGCAAAACTTAAAATGCAAATATCTCGTTAAATAAGCCCCGTAGAAGGAAAAGGGCGAAATTTTGTTATCACTATTATTTGGATAAAATTTAGCAAAACTTAAAATGCAAATATCTCGTTAAATAATCCCCGAAGAAGGAAAAGGGCGAAATTTTGTTATCACAATTTTTTAGGAAAAATTTTGCAAAATTTAAAATTCAAATATCTTGTTAAATAAGCCTCGTAGAAGGAAAAGGACGAAATTTTGTTATCACTAATTTTTGCCCAGAATTTAGCAAAACTTAAAATGCAAATATCTCGTTAAATAAGCCCCCTAGAAGGAAAGGGGCGAACTTTTGTTATCACTAATTTTTGCCCAGAATTTAGCAAAACTTAAAATGCAAATATCTCGTTAAATAAGCACCGTAGAAGGAAAAGGGCGAAATTTTGTTATCACTATTATTTGGATAAAATTTAGCAAAACTTAAAATGCAAATATCTCGTTAAATAATCCCCGAAGAAGGAAAAGGGCGAAATTTTGTTATCACAATTTTTTAGCAAAAATTTTGCAAAATTTAAAATTCAAATATCTTGTTAAATAATCCTCGTAGAAGGAAAAGGACGAATTTTTGTTATCACTAATTTTTGCCCAGAATTTAGCAAAACTTAAAATGCAAATATCTCGTTAAATAAGCCCCGTAGAAGGAAAAGGGCGAACTTTTGTTATCACTAATTTTTGGCCAGAATTTAGCAAAACTTAAAATGCTAATATCTCGTCAAAATTTGGCGAATTCGTCAAAAATCGGCGAATTCGTCAAAATTCGCGAATTCGTCAAAAATCGACGAATTCGTCAAAATTTGCCGAATTCGTCAAAAATCGGCGAATTCGTCAAAAAATCGAAATTTTGTTATCACTATTATTTGGATAAAATTTAGCAAAACTTAAAATGCAAATATCTCGTTAAATAATCCCCGTAGAAGGAAAGGGGCGAACTTTTGTTATCACTAACTTAAAATGCAAATATCTCGTTAAATAATCCCCGTAGAAGGAAAGGGGCGAACTTTTGTTATCACTAATTTTTGCCCAGAATTTAGCAAAACTTAAAATGCAAATATCTCGTTAAATAAGCCCCGTAGAAGGAAAGGGGCGAACTTTTGTTATCACTAATTTTTGCCCAGAATTTAGCAAAACTTAAAATGCAAATATCTCGTTAAATAATCCCCGAAGAAGGAAAAGGGCGAAATTTTGTTATCACAATTTTTTAGGAAAAATTTTGCAAAATTTAAAATTCAAATATCTTGTTAAATAAGCCTCGTAGAAGGAAAAGGACGAAATTTTGTTATCACTAATTTTTGCCCAGAATTTAGCAAAACTTAAAATGCAAATATCTCGTTAAATAAGCCCCCTAGAAGGAAAGGGGCGAACTTTTGTTATCACTAATTTTTGCCCAGAATTTAGCAAAACTTAAAATGCAAATATCTCGTTAAATAAGCCCCGTAGAAGGAAAAGGGCGAAATTTTGTTATCACTATTATTTGGATAAAATTTAGCAAAACTTAAAATGCAAATATCTCGTTAAATAATCCCCGAAGAAGGAAAAGGGCGAAATTTTGTTATCACAATTTTTTAGCAAAAATTTTGCAAAATTTAAAATTCAAATATCTTGTTAAATAAGCCTCGTAGAAGGAAAAGGACGAAATTTTGTTATCACTAATTTTTGCCCAGAATTTAGCAAAACTTAAAATGCAAATATCTCGTTAAATAAGCCCCCTAGAAGGAAAGGGGCGAACTTTTGTTATCACTAATTTTTGCCCAGAATTTAGCAAAACTTAAAATGCAAATATCTCGTTAAATAAGCCCCGTAGAAGGAAAAGGGCGAAATTTTGTTATCACTATTATTTGGATAAAATTTAGCAAAACTTAAAATGCAAATATCTCGTTAAATAATCCCCGAAGAAGGAAAAGGGCGAAATTTTGTTATCACAATTTTTTAGCAAAAATTTTGCAAAATTTAAAATTCAAATATCTTGTAGAAGGAAAAGGACGAAATTTTGTTATCACTAATTTTTGGCCAAAATTTAGCAAAACTTAAAATGCAAATATCTCGTTAAATAAGCCCCGTAGAAGGAAAAGGGCGAACTTTTGTTATCACTAATTTTTGGCCAGAATTAAGCAAAACTTAAAATGCTAATATCTCGTCAAAATTTGGCGAATTCGTCAAAAATCGGCGAATTCGGCGAACTCGGCGAATTCGGCGAACTCGGCGAATCGGCGTCAAAATCGGCGAATTCGTCAAAAATCGACGAATTCGCCGATTTTTGACGAATTCGTCAAAATTTGCCGAATTCGTCAAAAATCGGCGAATTCGTCAAAATTTGCCGAATTCGTCAAAAATCGACGAATTCGTCAAAATTTGCCGAATTCGTCAAAAATCGGCGAATTCGTCAAAATTTGTCGGA
Organism: Eudasyphora cyanicolor; assembly: GCA_963930755.1. Classification (NCBI taxonomy): domain Eukaryota; kingdom Metazoa; phylum Arthropoda; class Insecta; order Diptera; family Muscidae; genus Eudasyphora; species Eudasyphora cyanicolor. Next base: position 41,019 of record CAWVNW010000009.1, read on the forward strand.
TTCGTCATAAATCGACGAATTCGTCAAAATTTGCCGAATTCGTCAAAAATCGGCGAATTCGTCAAAATTTGCCGAATTCGTCAAAAATCGACGAATTCGTCAAAATTTGCCGAATTCGTCAAAAATCGGCGAATTCGTCAAAATTTGCCGAATTCGTCAAAAATCGACGAAAAATTTGGCGAATTCGTCAAAAATCGGCGAATTCGTCAAAAATCGACGAATTCGTCAAAATTTGCAGAATTCGTCAAAAATCGGCGAATTCGTCAAAATTTGCCGAATTCGTCAAAAATCTGCGAATTCGTCAAAATTTGCCGAATTCGTCAAAAATCGACGAATTCGTCAAAAATCGGCGAATTCGTCAAAATTTGCCGAATTCGTCAAAATCGACGAATTCGTCAAAATTTGCCGAATTCGTCAAAATCGACGAATTCGTCAAAAATCGGCGTATTCGCCGTCAAAAATCGCCGAAATTGTGACGAATTTGCCGATTTGATGAATAGTTGAATTCGGCGAACTCGGCGAATTCGGCGAACTCGGCGAACTCGGCGAATTCGGCGAACTCGGCGAACTCGGCGAACTCGGCGAACTCGGCGAACTCGGCGAATTCGGCGAACTCGGCGAACTCGGCGAATTCGGCGAACTCGGCGAACTCGGCGAATTCGAATTCACAATTTTTTAGGAAAAATTTTGCAAAATTTAAAATTCAAATATCTTGTTAAATAAGCCTCGTAGAAGGAAAAGGACGAAATTTTGTTATCACTAATTTTTGCCCAGAATTTAGCAAAACTTAAAATGCAAATATCTCGTTAAATAAGCCCCGTAGAAGGAAAGGGGCGAACTTTTGTTATCACTAATTTTTGCCCAGAATTTAGCAAAACTTAAAATGCAAATATCTCGTTAAATAAGCCCCGTAGAAGGAAAAGGGCGAAATTTTGTTACCACTATTATTTGGATAAAATTTAGCAAAACTTAAAATGCAAATATCTCGTTAAATAATCCCCGAAGAAGGAAAAGGGCGAAATTTTGTTATCACAATTTTTTAGCAAAAATTTTGCAAAATTTAAAATTCAAATATCTTGTAGAAGGAAAAGGACGAAATTTTGTTATCACTAATTTTTGGCCAAAATTTAGCAAAACTTAAAATGCAAATATCTCGTTAAATAAGCCCCGTAGAAGGAAAAGGGCGAACTTTTGTTATCACTAATTTTTGGCCAGAATTTAGCAAAACTTAAAATGCTAATATCTCGTCAAAATTTGGCGAATTCGTCAAAAATCGGCGAATTCGTCAAAAATCGACGAAAAATTTGGCGAATTCGTCAAAAATCGGCGAATTCGTCAAAATTCGCGAATTCGTCAAAAATCGACGAATTCGTCAAAATTTGCCGAATTCGTCAAAAATCGGCGAATTCGTCAAAATTTGCCGAATTCGTCAAAAATCTGCGAATTCGTCAAAATTTGCCGAATTCGTCAAAAATCGACGAATTCGTCAAAAATCGGCGAATTCGTCAAAATTTGCCGAATTCGTCAAAATCGACGAATTCGTCAAAATTTGCCGAATTCGTCAAAATCGACGAATTCGTCAAAAATCGGCGTATTCGCCGTCAAAAATCGCCGAAATTGTGACGAATTTGCCGATTTGATGAATAGTTGAATTCGGCGAACTCGGCGAATTCGGCGAACTCGGCGAATTCGGCGAACTCGGCGAATTCGGCGAACTCGGCGAACTCGGCGAACTCGGCGAATTCGGCGAACTCGGCGAACTCGGCGAACTCGGCGAATTCGGCGAACTCGGCGAACTCGGCGAATTCGGCGAACTCGGCGAATTCGGCGAACTCGGCGAACTCTGCGAATTCGGCGAACTCGGCGAACTCGGCGAACTCGGCGAACTCGGCGAATTCGGCGAACTCGGCGAACTCGGCGAACTCGGCGAATTCGGCGAACTCGGCGAATTCGAATTCACAATTTTTTAGGAAAAATTTTGCAAAATTTAAAATTCAAATATCTTGTTAAATAAGCCTCGTAGAAGGAAAAGGACGAAATTTTGTTATCCCTAATTTTTGCCCAGAATTTAGCAAAACTTAAAATGCAAATATCTCGTTAAATAAGCCCCGTAGAAGGAAAGGGGCGAACTTTTGTTATCACTAATTTTTGCCCAGAATTTAGCAAAACTTAAAATGCAAATATCTCGTTAAATAAGCCCCGTAGAAGGAAAAGGGCGAAATTTTGTTATCACTATTATTTGGATAAAATTTAGCAAAACTTAAAATGCAAATATCTCGTTAAATAATCCCCGAAGAAGGAAAAGGGCGAAATTTTGTTATCACAATTTTTTAGCAAAAATTTTGCAAAATTTAAAATTCAAATATCTTGTAGAAGGAAAAGGACGAAATTTTGTTATCACTAATTTTTGGCCAAAATTTAGCAAAACTTAAAATGCAAATATCTCGTTAAATAAGCCCCGTAGAAGGAAAAGGGCGAACTTTTGTTATCACTAATTTTTGGCCAGAATTTAGCAAAACTTAAAATGCTAATATCTCGTCAAAATTTGGCGAATTCGTCAAAAATCGGCGAATTCGTCAAAATTCGCGAATTCGTCAAAAAACGACGAATTCCAAATAAAAAATTTGCCGAATTCGTCAAAAATCGACGAATTCGTCAAAAATCGGCGAATTCGTCAAAATTTGCCGAATTCGTCAAAATCGACGAATTCGTCAAAAATCGGCGAATTCGCCGTCAAAAATCGCCGAAATTGTGACGAATTTGCCAATTTGATGAATTCGCGAATTCGCTGAGTTCGCCGAATTCGCCGAGTTCGCCGAGTTCGCCGAATTCGCCGAGTTCGCCGAATTCGCCGAGTTCGCCGAATTAAAATGCTAATATCTCGTCAAAATTTGGCGAATTCGTCAAAATTCGCTAATTCGTCAAAAATCGGCGAATTCGTCAAAATTTGCCGAATTCGTCAAAAATCGGCGAATTCGTCAAAATTTGCCGAATTCGTCAAAAATCGACGAATTCGTCAAAAATCGACGCCAAATTTGGCGAATTCGTCAATAATCCCCGAAGAAGGAAAAGGGCGAAATTTTGTTATCACAATTTTTTAGCAAAAATTTTGCAAAATTTAAAATTCAAATATCTTGTAGAAGGAAAAGGACGAAATTTTGTTATCACTAATTTTTGGCCAAAATTTAGCAAAACTTAAAATGCAAATATCTCGTTAAATAAGCCCCGTAGAAGGAAAAGGGCAGAATTTAGCAAAACTTAAAATGCAAATATCTCGTTAAATAAGCCCCGTAGAAGGAAAGGGGCGAACTTTTGTTATCACTAATTTTTGCCCAGAATTTAGCAAAACTTAAAATGCAAATATCTCGTTAAATAAGCCCCGTAGAAGGAAAAGGGCGAAATTTTGTTATCACTATTATTTGGATAAAATTTAGCAAAACTTAAAATGCAAATATCTCGTTAAATAATCCCCGAAGAAGGAAAAGGGCGAAATTTTGTTATCACAATTTTTTAGGAAAAATTTTGCAAAATTTAAAATTCAAATATCTTGTTAAATAAGCCTCGTAGAAGGAAAAGGACGAAATTTTGTTATCACTAATTTTTGCCCAGAATTTAGCAAAACTTAAAATGCAAATATCTCGTTAAATAAGCCCCCTAGAAGGAAAGGGGCGAACTTTTGTTATCACTAATTTTTGCCCAGAATTTAGCAAAACTTAAAATGCAAATATCTCGTTAAATAAGCCCCGTAGAAGGAAAAGGGCGAAATTTTGTTATCACTATTATTTGGATAAAATTTAGCAAAACTTAAAATGCAAATATCTCGTTAAATAATCCCCGAAGAAGTCAAAAATCGGCGAATTCGTCAAAATTTGCCGAATTCGTCAAAATTTGCCGAATTCGTCAAAATCGACGAATTCGTCAAAAATCGGCGTATTCGCCGTCAAAAATCGCCGAAATTGTGACGAATTTGCCGATTTGATGAATAGTTGAATTCGGCGAACTCGGCGAACTCGGCGAATTCGGCGAACTCGGCGAACTCGGCGAATTCGGCGAACTCGGCGAATTCGGCGAACTCGGCGAATTCGGCGAACTCGGCGAATTCGGCGAACTCGGCGAACTCGGCGAACTCGGCGAATTCGGCGAACTCGGCGAACTAGGCGAATTCGGCGAACTCGGCGAACTCGGCGAACTCGGCGAATTCGGCGAACTCGGCGAACTCGGCGAATTCGGCGAACTCGGCGAACTCGGCGAATTCGGCGAACTCGGCGAACTCGGCGAATTCGGCGAACTCGGCGAACTCGGCGAATTCGGCGAACTCGGCGAACTCGGCGAACTCGGCGAATTCGGCGAATTCGGCGAACTCGGCGAATTCAAATTCACAATTTTTTAGGAAAAATTTTGCAAAATTTAAAATTCAAATATCTTGTTAAATAAGCCTCGTAGAAGGAAAAGGACGAAATTTTGTTATCCCTAATTTTTGCCCAGAATTTAGCAAAACTTAAAATGCAAATATCTCGTTAAATAAGCCCCGTAGAAGGAAAGGGGCGAACTTTTGTTATCACTAATTTTTGCCCAGAATTTAGCAAAACTTAAAATGCAAATATCTCGTTAAATAAGCCCCGTAGAAGGAAAAGGGCGAAATTTTGTTATCACTATTATTTGGATAAAATTTAGCAAAACTTAAAATGCAAATATCTCGTTAAATAATCCCCGAAGAAGGAAAAGGGCGAAATTTTGTTATCACAATTTTTTAGCAAAAATTTTGCAAAATTTAAAATTCAAATATCTTGTAGAAGGAAAAGGACGAAATTTTGTTATCACTAATTTTTGGCCAAAATTTAGCAAAACTTAAAATGCAAATATCTCGTTAAATAAGCCCCGTAGAAGGAAAAGGGCGAACTTTTGTTATCACTAATTTTTGGCCAGAATTTAGCAAAACTTAAAATGCTAATATCTCGTCAAAATTTGGCGAATTCGTCAAAAATCGGCGAATTCGTCAAAATTCGCGAATTCGTCAAAAAACGACGAATTCCAAATACAAAATTTGCCGAATTCGTCAAAAATCGACGAATTCGTCAAAAATCGGCGAATTCGTCAAAATTTGCCGAATTCGTCAAAATCGACGAATTCGTCAAAAATCGGCGAATTCGCCGTCAAAAATCGCCGAAATTGTGACGAATTTGCCAATTTGATGAATTCGCGAATTCGCTGAGTTCGCCGAATTCGCCGAGTTCGCCGAATTCGCCGAGTTCGCCGAATTAAAATGCTAATATCTCGTCAAAATTTGGCGAATTCGTCAAAATTCGCGAATTCGTCAAAAATCGGCGAATTCGTCAAAATTTGCCGAATTCGTCAAAAATCGGCGAATTCGTCAAAATTTGCCGAATTCGTCAAAAATCGACGAATTCGTCAAAAATCGACACCAAATTTGGCGAATTCGTCAAAATCGACGAATTCGTCAAAATTTGCCGAATTCGTCAAAAATAATCCCCGAAGAAGGAAAAGGGCGAAATTTTGTTATCACAATTTTTTAGCAAAAATTTTGCAAAATTTAAAATTCAAATATCTTGTAGAAGGAAAAGGACGAAATTTTGTTATCACTAATTTTTGGCCAAAATTTAGCAAAACTTAAAATGCAAATATCTCGTTAAATAAGCCCCGTAGAAGGAAAAGGGCAGAATTTAGCAAAACTTAAAATGCAAATATCTCGTTAAATAAGCCCCGTAGAAGGAAAGGGGCGAACTTTTGTTATCACTAATTTTTGCCCAGAATTTAGCAAAACTTAAAATGCAAATATCTCGTTAAATAAGCCCCGTAGAAGGAAAAGGGCGAAATTTTGTTATCACTATTATTTGGATAAAATTTAGCAAAACTTAAAATGCAAATATCTCGTTAAATAATCCCCGAAGAAGGAAAAGGGCGAAATTTTGTTATCACAATTTTTTAGGAAAAATTTTGCAAAATTTAAAATTCAAATATCTTGTTAAATAAGCCTCGTAGAAGGAAAAGGACGAAATTTTGTTATCACTAATTTTTGCCCAGAATTTAGCAAAACTTAAAATGCAAATATCTCGTTAAATAAGCCCCCTAGAAGGAAAGGGGCGAACTTTTGTTATCACTAATTTTTGCCCAGAATTTAGCAAAACTTAAAATGCAAATATCTCGTTAAATAAGCCCCGTAGAAGGAAAAAATCGTTAAATAATCCCCGGCGAATTCGGCGAACTCGGCGAACTCGGCGAATTCGGCGAACTCGGCGAACTCGGCGAATTCGGCGAACTCGGCGAATTCGGCGAACTCGGCGAATTCGGCGAACTCGGCGAACTCGGCGAATTCGAATTTTTTAGGAAAAATTTTGCAAAATTTAAAATTCAAATATCTTGTTAAATAAGCCTCGTAGAAGGAAAAGGACGAAATTTTGTTATCACTAATTTTTGCCCAGAATTTAGCAAAACTTAAAATGCAAATATCTCGTTAAATAAGCCCCGTAGAAGGAAAGGGGCGAACTTTTGTTATCACTAATTTTTGCCCAGAATTTAGCAAAACTTAAAATGCAAATATCTCGTTAAATAAGCCCCGTAGAAGGAAAAGGGCGAAATTTTGTTATCACTATTATTTGGATAAAATTTAGCAAAACTTAAAATGCAAATATCTCGTTAAATAATCCCCGAAGAAGGAAAAGGGCGAAATTTTGTTATCACAATTTTTTAGCAAAATTTTGCAAAATTTAAAATTCAAATATCTTGTAGAAGGAAAAGGACGAAATTTTGTTATCACTAATTTTTGGCCAAAATTTAGCAAAACTTAAAATGCAAATATCTCGTTAAATAAGCCCCGTAGAAGGAAAAGGGCGAACTTTTGTTATCACTAATTTTTGGCCAGAATTTAGCAAAACTTAAAATGCTAATATCTCGTCAAAATTTGGCGAATTCGTCAAAAATCGGCGAATTCGTCAAAATTTGCCGAATTCGTCAAAAATCGACGAAAAATTTGGCGAATTCGTCAAAAATCGGCGAATTCGTCAAAATTCGCGAATTCGTCAAAAATCGACGAATTCGTCAAAATTTGCCGAATTCGTCAAAAATCGGCGAATTCGTCAAAATTTGCCGAATTCGTCAAAAATCTGCGAATTCGTCAAAATTTGCCGAATTCGTCAAAAATCGACGAATTCGTCAAAAATCGGCGAATTCGTCAAAATTTGCCGAATTCGTCAAAATTTGCCGAATTCGTCAAAATCGACGAATTCGTCAAAAATCGGCGTATTTGCCGTCAAAAATCGCCGAAATTGTGACGAATTTGCCGATTTGATGAATAGTTGAATTCGGCGAACTCGGCGAACTCGGCGAATTCGGCGAACTCGGCGAACTCGGCGAATTCGGCGAACTCGGCGAATTCGGCGAACTCGGCGAACTCGGCGAACTCGGCGAATTCGGCGAACTCGGCGAACTAGGCGAATTCGGCGAACTCGGCGAACTCGGCGAACTCGGCGAATTCGGCGAACTCGGCGAACTCGGCGAATTCGGCGAACTCGGCGAACTCGGCGAATTCGGCGAACTCGGCGAACTCGGCGAATTCGGCGAACTCGGCGAACTCGGCGAACTCGGCGAATTCGGCGAACTCGGCGAATTCGGCGAACTCGGCGAATTCGAATTCACAATTTTTTAGGAAAAATTTTGCAAAATTTAAAATTCAAATATCTTGTTAAATAAGCCTCGTAGAAGGAAAAGGACGAAATTTTGTTATCCCTAATTTTTGCCCAGAATTTAGCAAAACTTAAAATGCAAATATCTCGTTAAATAAGCCCCGTAGAAGGAAAGGGGCGAACTTTTGTTATCACTAATTTTTGCCCAGAATTTAGCAAAACTTAAAATGCAAATATCTCGTTAAATAAGCCCCGTAGAAGGAAAAGGGCGAAATTTTGTTATCACTATTATTTGGATAAAATTTAGCACAATTTGATGAATTCGCGAATTCGCTGAGTTCGCCGAATTCGCCGAGTTCGCCGAATTCGCCGAGTTCGCCGAATTAAAATGCTAATATCTCGTCAAAATTTGGCGAATTCGTCAAAATTCGCGAATTCGTCAAAAATCGGCGAATTCGTCAAAATTTGCCGAATTCGTCAAAAATCGGCGAATTCGTCAAAATTTGCCGAATTCGTCAAAAATCGACGAATTCGTCAAAAATCGACACCAAATTTGGCGAATTCGTCAAAATCGACGAATTCGTCAAAATTTGCCGAATTCGTCAAAAATAATCCCCGAAGAAGGAAAAGGGCGAAATTTTGTTATCACAATTTTTTAGCAAAAATTTTGCAAAATTTAAAATTCAAATATCTTGTAGAAGGAAAAGGACGAAATTTTGTTATCACTAATTTTTGGCCAAAATTTAGCAAAACTTAAAATGCAAATATCTCGTTAAATAAGCCCCGTAGAAGGAAAAGGGCAGAATTTAGCAAAACTTAAAATGCAAATATCTCGTTAAATAAGCCCCGTAGAAGGAAAGGGGCGAACTTTTGTTATCACTAATTTTTGCCCAGAATTTAGCAAAACTTAAAATGCAAATATCTCGTTAAATAAGCCCCGTAGAAGGAAAAGGGCGAAATTTTGTTATCACTATTATTTGGATAAAATTTAGCAAAACTTAAAATGCAAATATCTCGTTAAATAATCCCCGAAGAAGGAAAAGGGCGAAATTTTGTTATCACAATTTTTTAGGAAAAATTTTGCAAAATTTAAAATTCAAATATCTTGTTAAATAAGCCTCGTAGAAGGAAAAGGACGAAATTTTGTTATCACTAATTTTTGCCCAGAATTTAGCAAAACTTAAAATGCAAATATCTCGTTAAATAAGCCCCCTAGAAGGAAAGGGGCGAACTTTTGTTATCACTAATTTTTGCCCAGAATTTAGCAAAACTTAAAATGCAAATATCTCGTTAAATAAGCCCCGTAGAAGGAAAAGGGCGAAATTTTGTTATCACTATTATTTGGATAAAATTTAGCAAAACTTAAAATGCAAATATCTCGTTAAATAATCCCCGAAGAAGGAAAAGGGCGAAATTTTGTTATCACAATTTTTTAGCAAAAATTTTGCAAAATTTAAAATTCAAATATCTTGTTAAATAATCCTCGTAGAAGGAAAAGGACGAATTTTTGTTATCACAAAAAATCGACGAATTCGTCAAAATTTGCCGAATTCGGCAAAATTTGCCGAATTCGTCAAAATCGACGAATTCGTCAAAATTTGCCGAATTCGTCAAAATCGACGAATTCGTCAAAAATCGGCGTATTCGCCGTCAAAAATCGCCGAAATTGTGACGAATTTGCCGATTTGATGAATAGTTCGTCAAAATTTGCCGAATTCGTCAAAAATCGGCGAATTCGTCAAAATTTGCCGAATTCGTCAAAAATCTGCGAATTCGTCAAAATTTGCCGAATTCGTCAAAAATCGACGAATTCGTCAAAAATCGGCGAATTCGTCAAAATTTGCCGAATTCGTCAAAATCGACGAATTCGTCAAAATTTGCCGAATTCGTCGATTTTGACGAATTCGGCAAAATCGGCGTATTCGCCGTCAAAAATCGCCGAAATTGTGACGAATTTGCCGATTTGATGAATAGTTGAATTCGGCGAATTCGGCGAACTCGGCGAACTCGGCGAATTCGGCGAACTCGGCGAATTCGGCGAACTCGGCGAATTCGGCGAACTCGGCGAACTCGGCGAACTCGGCGAACTCGGCGAATTCGGCGAACTCGGCGAACTCGGCGAATTCGGCGAACTCGGCGAACTCGGCGAACTCGGCGAATTCGGCGAACTCGGCGAACTCGGCGAATTCGGCGAACTCGGCGAACTCGGCGAACTCGGCGAACTCGGCGAATTCGGCGAACTCGGCGAATTCGAATTCACAATTTTTTAGGAAAAATTTTGCAAAATTTAAAATTCAAATATCTTGTAGAAGGAAAAGGACGAAATTTTGTTATCACTAATTTTTGGCCAAAATTTAGCAAAACTTAAAATGCAAATATCTCGTTAAATAAGCCCCGTAGAAGGAAAAGGGCGAACTTTTGTTATCACTAATTTTTGGCCAGAATTTAGCAAAACTTAAAATGCTAATATCTCGTCAAAATTTGGCGAATTCGTCAAAAATCGGCGAATTCGTCAAAATTCGCGAATTCGTCAAAAAACGACGAATTCCAAATAAAAAATTTGCCGAATTCGTCAAAAATCGACGAATTCGTCAAAAATCGGCGAATTCGTCAAAATTTGCCGAATTCGTCAAAATCGACGAATTCGTCAAAAATCGGCGAATTCGCCGTCAAAAATCGCCGAAATTGTGACGAATTTGCCAATTTGATGAATTCGCGAATTCGCCGAGTTCGCCGAGTTCGCCGAATTCGCCGAGTTCGCCGAATTAAAATGCTAATATCTCGTCAAAATTTGGCGAATTCGTCAAAATTCGCGAATTCGTAAAAAATCGGCGAATTCGTCAAAATTTGCCGAATTCGTCAAAAATCGGCGAATTCGTCAAAATTTGCCGAATTCGTCAAAAATCGACGAATTCGTCAAAAATCGACGCCAAATTTGGCGAATTCGTCAAAATCGACGAATTCGTCAAAATTTGCCGAATTCGTCAAAAATAATCCCCGAAGAAGGAAAAGGGCGAAATTTTGTTATCACAATTTTTTAGCAAAAATTTTGCAAAATTTAAAATTCAAATATCTTGTAGAAGGAAAAGGACGAAATTTTGTTATCACTAATTTTTGGCCAAAATTTAGCAAAACTTAAAATGCAAATATCTCGTTAAATAAGCCCCGTAGAAGGAAAAGGGCAGAATTTAGCAAAACTTAAAATGCAAATATCTCGTTAAATAAGCCCCGTAGAAGGAAAGGGGCGAACTTTTGTTATCACTAATTTTTGCCCAGAATTTAGCAAAACTTAAAATGCAAATATCTCGTTAAATAAGCCCCGTAGAAGGAAAAGGGCGAAATTTTGTTATCACTATTATTTGGATAAAATTTAGCAAAACTTAAAATGCAAATATCTCGTTAAATAATCCCCGAAGAAGGAAAAGGGCGAAATTTTGTTATCACAATTTTTTAGGAAAAATTTTGCAAAATTTAAAATTCAAATATCTTGTTAAATAAGCCTCGTAGAAGGAAAAGGACGAAATTTTGTTATCACTAATTTTTGCCCAGAATTTAGCAAAACTTAAAATGCAAATATCTCGTTAAATAAGCCCCCTAGAAGGAAAGGGGCGAACTTTTGTTATCACTAATTTTTGCCCAGAATTTAGCAAAACTTAAAATGCAAATATCTCGTTAAATAAGCCCCGTAGAAGGAAAAGGGCGAAATTTTGTTATCACTATTATTTGGATAAAATTTAGCAAAACTTAAAATGCAAATATCTCGTTAAATAATCCCCGAAGAAGGAAAAGGGCGAAATTTTGTTATCACAATTTTTTAGCAAAAATTTTGCAAAATTTAAAATTCAAATATCTTGTTAAATAAGCCTCGTAGAAGGAAAAGGACGAAATTTTGTTATCACTAATTTTTGCCCAGAATTTAGCAAAACTTAAAATGCAAATATCTCGTTAAATAAGCCCCCTAGAAGGAAAGGGGCGAACTTTTGTTATCACTAATTTTTGCCCAGAATTTAGCAAAACTTAAAATGCAAATATCTCGTTAAATAAGCCCCGTAGAAGGAAAAGGGCGAAATTTTGTTATCACTATTATTTGGATAAAATTTAGCAAAACTTAAAATGCAAATATCTCGTTAAATAATCCCCGAAGAAGGAAAAGGGCGAAATTTTGTTATCACAATTTTTTAGCAAAAATTTTGCAAAATTTAAAATTCAAATATCTTGTAGAAGGAAAAGGACGAAATTTTGTTATCACTAATTTTTGGCCAAAATTTAGCAAAACTTAAAATGCAAATATCTCGTTAAATAAGCCCCGTAGAAGGAAAAGGGCGAACTTTTGTTATCACTAATTTTTGGCCAGAATTAAGCAAAACTTAAAATGCAAATATCTCGTTAAATAAGCCCCCTAGAAGGAAAGGGGCGAACTTTTGTTATCACTAATTTTTGCCCAGAATTTAGCAAAACTTAAAATGCAAATATCTCGTTAAATAAGCCCCGTAGAAGGAAAAGGGCGAAATTTTGTTATCACTATTATTTGGATAAAATTTAGCAAAACTTAAAATGCAAATATCTCGTTAAATAATCCCCGAAGAAGGAAAAGGGCGAAATTTTGTTATCACAATTTTTTAGCAAAAATTTTGCAAAATTTAAAATTCAAATATCTTGTAGAAGGAAAAGGACGAAATTTTGTTATCACTAATTTTTGGCCAAAATTTAGCAAAACTTAAAATGCAAATATCTCGTTAAATAAGCCCCGTAGAAGGAAAAGGGCGAACTTTTGTTATCACTAATTTTTGGCCAGAATTTAGCAAAACTTAAAATGCTAATATCTCGTCAAAATTTGGCGAATTCGTCAAAAATCGGCGAATTCGTCAAAATTCGCGAATTCGTCAAAAATCGACGAATTCGTCAAAATTTGCCGAATTCGTCAAAAATCGGCGAATTCGTCAAAATTTGCCGAATTCGTCAAAAATCTGCGAATTCGTCAAAATTTGCCGAATTCGTCAAAAATCGACGAATTCGTCAAAAATCGGCGAATTCGTCAAAATTTGCCGAATTCGTCAAAATCGACGAATTCGTCAAAATTTGCCGAATTCGTCAAAATCGACGAATTCGTCAAAAATCGGCGTATTCGCCGTCAAAAATCGCCGAAATTGTGACGAATTTGCCGATTTGATGAATAGTTGAATTCGGCGAACTCGGCGAATTCGGCGAACTCGGCGAATTCGGCGAACTCGGCGAACTCGGCGAACTCGGCGAATTCGGCGAACTCGGCGAACTCGGCGAATTCGGCGAACTCGGCGAACTCGGCGAACTCGGCGAACTCGGCGAATTCGGCGAACTCGGCGAACTCGGCGAACTCGGCGAACTCGGCGAATTCGGCGAACTCGGCGAACTCGGCGAACTCGGCGAATTCGGCGAACTCGGCGAATTCGAATTCACAATTTTTTAGGAAAAATTTTGCAAAATTTAAAATTCAAATATCTTGTTAAATAAGCCTCGTAGAAGGAAAAGGACGAAATTTTGTTATCCCTAATTTTTGCCCAGAATTTAGCAAAACTTAAAATGCAAATATCTCGTTAAATAAGCCCCGTAGAAGGAAAGGGGCGAACTTTTGTTATCACTAATTTTTGCCCAGAATTTAGCAAAACTTAAAATGCAAATATCTCGTTAAATAAGCCCCGTAGAAGGAAAAGGGCGAAATTTTGTTATCACTATTATTTGGATAAAATTTAGCAAAACTTAAAATGCAAATATCTCGTTAAATAATCCCCGAAGAAGGAAAAGGGCGAAATTTTGTTATCACAATTTTTTAGCAAAAATTTTGCAAAATTTAAAATTCAAATATCTTGTAGAAGGAAAAGGACGAAATTTTGTTATCACTAATTTTTGGCCAAAATTTAGCAAAACTTAAAATGCAAATATCTCGTTAAATAAGCCCCGTAGAAGGAAAAGGGCGAACTTTTGTTATCACTAATTTTTGGCCAGAATTTAGCAAAACTTAAAATGCTAATATCTCGTCAAAATTTGGCGAATTCGTCAAAAATGGGCGAATTCGTCAAAATTCGCGAATTCGTCAAAAAACGACGAATTCCAAATAAAAAATTTGCCGAATTCGTCAAAAATCGACGAATTCGTCAAAAATCGGCGAATTCGTCAAAATTTGCCGAATTCGTCAAAATCGACGAATTCGTCAAAAATCGGCGAATTCGCCGTCAAAAATCGCCGAAATTGTGACGAATTTGCCAATTTGATGAATTCGCGAATTCGCTGAGTTCGCCGAATTCGCCGAGTTCGCCGAGTTCGCCGAATTCGCCGAGTTCGCCGAATTAAAATGCTAATATCTCGTCAAAATTTGGCGAATTCGTCAAAATTCGCGAATTCGTCAAAAATCGGCGAATTCGTCAAAATTTGCCGAATTCGTCAAAAATCGGCGAATTCGTCAAAATTTGCCGAATTCGTCAAAAATCGACGCCAAATTTGGCGAATTCGTCAAAATCGACGAATTCGTCAAAATTTGCCGAATTCGTCAAAAATAATCCCCGAAGAAGGAAAAGGGCGAAATTTTGTTATCACAATTTTTTAGCAAAAATTTTGCAAAATTTAAAATTCAAATATCTTGTAGAAGGAAAAGGACGAAATTTTGTTATCACTAATTTTTGGCCAAAATTTAGCAAAACTTAAAATGCAAATATCTCGTTAAATAAGCCCCGTAGAAGGAAAAGGGCAGAATTTAGCAAAACTTAAAATGCAAATATCTCGTTAAATAAGCCCCGTAGAAGGAAAGGGGCGAACTTTTGTTATCACTAATTTTTGCCCAGAATTTAGCAAAACTTAAAATGCAAATATCTCGTTAAATAAGCCCCGTAGAAGGAAAAGGGCGAAACTTTGTTATCACTATTATTTGGATAAAATTTAGCAAAACTTAAAATGCAAATATCTCGTTAAATAATCCCCGAAGAAGGAAAAGGGCGAAATTTTGTTATCACAATTTTTTAGGAAAAATTTTGCAAAATTTAAAATTCAAATATCTTGTTAAATAAGCCTCGTAGAAGGAAAAGGACGAAATTTTGTTATCACTAATTTTTGCCCAGAATTTAGCAAAACTTAAAATGCAAATATCTCGTTAAATAAGCCCCCTAGAAGGAAAGGGGCGAACTTTTGTTATCACTAATTTTTGCCCAGAATTTAGCAAAACTTAAAATGCAAATATCTCGTTAAATAAGCCCCGTAGAAGGAAAAGGGCGAAATTTTGTTATCACTATTATTTGGATAAAATTTAGCAAAACTTAAAATGCAAATATCTCGTTAAATAATCCCCGAAGAAGGAAAAGGGCGAAATTTTGTTATCACAATTTTTTAGCAAAAATTTTGCAAAATTTAAAATTCAAATATCTTGTTAAATAATCCTCGTAGAAGGAAAAGGACGAATTTTTGTTATCACTAATTTTTGCCCAGAATTTAGCAAAACTTAAAATGCAAATATCTCGTTAAATAAGCCCCGTAGAAGGAAAAGGGCGAACTTTTGTTATCACTAATTTTTGGCCAGAATTTAGCAAAACTTAAAATGCTAATATCTCGTCAAAATTTGGCGAATTCGTCAAAAATCGGCGAATTCGTCAAAATTCGCAAATTCGTCAAAAATCGACGAATTCGTCAAAATTTGCCGAATTCGTCAAAAATCGGCGAATTCGTCAAAAAATCGAAATTTTGTTATCACTATTATTTGGATAAAATTTAGCAAAACTTAAAATGCAAATATCTCGTTAAATAATCCCCGTAGAAGGAAAGGGGCGAACTTTTGTTATCACTAACTTAAAATGCAAATATCTCGTTAAATAATCCCCGTAGAAGGAAAGGGGCGAACTTTTGTTATCACTAATTTTTGCCCAGAATTTAGCAAAACTTAAAATGCAAATATCTCGTTAAATAAGCCCCGTAGAAGGAAAGGGGCGAACTTTTGTTATCACTAATTTTTGCCCAGAATTTAGCAAAACTTAAAATGCAAATATCTCGTTAAATAATCCCCGAAGAAGGAAAAGGGCGAAATTTTGTTATCACAATTTTTTAGGAAAAATTTTGCAAAATTTAAAATTCAAATATCTTGTTAAATAAGCCTCGTAGAAGGAAAAGGACCAAATTTTGTTATCACTAATTTTTGCCCAGAATTTAGCAAAACTTAAAATGCAAATATCTCGTTAAATAAGCCCCCTAGAAGGAAAGGGGCGAACTTTTGTTATCACTAATTTTTGCCCAGAATTTAGCAAAACTTAAAATGCAAATATCTCGTTAAATAAGCCCCGTAGAAGGAAAAGGGCGAAATTTTGTTATCACTATTATTTGGATAAAATTTAGCAAAACTTAAAATGCAAATATCTCGTTAAATAATCCCCGAAGAAGGAAAAGGGCGAAATTTTGTTATCACAATTTTTTAGCAAAAATTTTGCAAAATTTAAAATTCAAATATCTTGTTAAATAAGCCTCGTAGAAGGAAAAGGACGAAATTTTGTTATCACTAATTTTTGCCCAGAATTTAGCAAAACTTAAAATGCAAATATCTCGTTAAATAAGCCCCCTAGAAGGAAAGGGGCGAACTTTTGTTATCACTAATTTTTGCCCAGAATTTAGCAAAACTTAAAATGCAAATATCTCGTTAAATAAGCCCCGTAGAAGGAAAAGGGCGAAATTTTGTTATCACTATTATTTGGATAAAATTTAGCAAAACTTAAAATGCAAATATCTCGTTAAATAATCCCCGAAGAAGGAAAAGGGCGAAATTTTGTTATCACAATTTTTTAGCAAAAATTTTGCAAAATTTAAAATTCAAATATCTTGTAGAAGGAAAAGGACGAAATTTTGTTATCACTAATTTTTGGCCAAAATTTAGCAAAACTTAAAATGCAAATATCTCGTTAAATAAGCCCCGTAGAAGGAAAAGGGCGAACTTTTGTTATCACTAATTTTTGGCCAGAATTAAGCAAAACTTAAAATGCTAATATCTCGTCAAAATTTGGCGAATTCGTCAAAAATCGGCGAATTCGGCGAATTCGGCGAACTCGGCGAATTCGGCGAACTCGGCGAATCGGCGTCAAAATCGGCGAATTCGTCAAAAATCGACGAAAAATCGTCAAAATTTGCCGAATTCGTCAAAAATCGACGAATTCGTCAAAATTTGCCGAATTCGTCAAAAATCGGCGAATTCGTCAAAATTTGTCGGATTCGTCAAAAATCGACGAATTCGTCAAAATTTGCCGAATTCGTCAAAAATCGGCGAATTCGTCAAAATTTGCCGAATTCGTCAAAAATCGACGAATTCGTCAAAATTTGCCGAATTCGTCAAAAATCGGCGAATTCGTCAAAATTTGCCGAATTCGTCAAAAATCGACGAAAAATTTGGCGAATTCGTCAAAAATCGGCGAATTCGTCAAAATTCGCGAATTCGTCAAAAATCGACGAATTCGTCAAAATTTGCAGAATTCGTCAAAAATCGGCGAATTCGTCAAAATTTGCCGAATTCGTCAAAAATCTGCGAATTCGTCAAAATTTGCCGAATTCGTCAAAAATCGACGAATTCGTCAAAAATCGGCGAATTCGTCAAAATTTGCCGAATTCGTCAAAATCGACGAATTCGTCAAAATTTGCCGAATTCGTCAAAATCGACGAATTCGTCAAAAATCGGCGTATTCGCCGTCAAAAATCGCCGAAATTGTGACGAATTTGCCGATTTGATGAATAGTTGAATTCGGCGAACTCGGCGAATTCGGCGAACTCGGCGAATTCGGCGAACTCGGCGAACTCGGCGAATTCGGCGAACTCGGCGAACTCGGCGAACTCGGCGAATTCGGCGAACTCGGCGAACTCGGCGAATTCGGCGAACTCGGCGAACTCGGCGAATTCGGCGAACTCGGCGAACTCGGCGAACTCGGCGAATTCGGCGAACTCGGCGAACTCGGCGAATTCGAATTCACAATTTTTTAGGAAAAATTTTGCAAAATTTAAAATTCAAATATCTTGTTAAATAAGCCTCGTAGAAGGAAAAGGACGAAATTTTGTTATCACTAATTTTTGCCCAGAATTTAGCAAAACTTAAAATGCAAATATCTCGTTAAATAAGCCCCGTAGAAGGAAAGGGGCGAACTTTTGTTATCACTAATTTTTGCCCAGAATTTAGCAAAACTTAAAATGCAAATATCTCGTTAAATAAGCCCCGTAGAAGGAAAAGGGCGAAATTTTGTTATCACTATTATTTGGATAAAATTTAGCAAAACTTAAAATGCAAATATCTCGTTAAATAATCCCCGAAGAAGGAAAAGGGCGAAATTTTGTTATCACAATTTTTTAGCAAAAATTTTGCAAAATTTAAAATTCAAATATCTTGTAGAAGGAAAAGGACGAAATTTTGTTATCACTAATTTTTGGCCAAAATTTAGCAAAACTTAAAATGCAAATATCTCGTTAAATAAGCCCCGTAGAAGGAAAAGGGCGAACTTTTGTTATCACTAATTTTTGGCCAGAATTTAGCAAAACTTAAAATGCTAATATCTCGTCAAAATTTGGCGAATTCGTCAAAAATCGGCAAATTCGTCAAAATTTGCCGAATTCGTCAAAAATCGACGAAAAATTTGGCGAATTCGTCAAAAATCGGCGAATTCGTCAAAATTCGCGAATTCGTCAAAAATCGACGAATTCGTCAAAATTTGCCGAATTCGTCAAAAATCGGCGAATTCGTCAAAATTTGCCGAATTCGTCAAAAATCTGCGAATTCGTCAAAATTTGCCGAATTCGTCAAAAATCGACGAATTCGTCAAAAATCGGCGAATTCGTCAAAATTTGCCGAATTCGTCAAAATCGACGAATTCGTCAAAATTTGCCGAATTCGTCAAAATCGACGAATTCGTCAAAAATCGGCGTATTCGCCGTCAAAAATCGCCGAAATTGTGACGAATGTGCCGATTTGATGAATAGTTGAATTCGGCGAACTCGGCGAATTCGGCGAACTCGGCGAACTCGGCGAATTCGGCGAACTCGGCGAACTCGGCGAACTCGGCGAATTCGGCGAACTCGGCGAACTCGGCGAATTCGGCGAACTCGGCGAACTCGGCGAATTCGGCGAACTCGGCGAACTCGGCGAACTCGGCGAATTCGGCGAACTCGGCGAACTCGGCGAACTCGGCGAATTCGGCGAACTCGGCGAATTCGGCGAACTCGGCGAACTCGGCGAATTCGGCGAACTCGGCGAATTCGAATTCACAATTTTTTAGGAAAAATTTTGCAAAATTTAAAATTCAAATATCTTGTTAAATAAGCCTCGTAGAAGGAAAAGGACGAAATTTTGTTATCCCTAATTTTTGCCCAGAATTTAGCAAAACTTAAAATGCAAATATCTCGTTAAATAAGCCCCGTAGAAGGAAAGGGGCGAACTTTTGTTATCACTAATTTTTGCCCAGAATTTAGCAAAACTTAAAATGCAAATATCTCGTTAAATAAGCCCCGTAGAAGGAAAAGGGCGAAATTTTGTTATCACTATTATTTGGATAAAATTTAGCAAAACTTAAAATGCAAATATCTCGTTAAATAATCCCCGAAGAAGGAAAAGGGCGAAATTTTGTTATCACAATTTTTTAGCAAAAATTTTGCAAAATTTAAAATTCAAATATCTTGTAGAAGGAAAAGGACGAAATTTTGTTATCACTAATTTTTGGCCAAAATTTAGCAAAACTTAAAATGAAATATCTCGTTAAATAAGCCCCGTAGAAGGAAAAGGGCGAACTTTTGTTATCACTAATTTTTGGCCAGAATTTAGCAAAACTTAAAATGCTAATATCTCGTCAAAATTTGGCGAATTCGTCAAAAATCGGCGAATTCGTCAAAATTCGCGAATTCGTCAAAAAACGACGAATTCCAAATAAAAAATTTGCCGAATTCGTCAAAAATCGACGAATTCGTCAAAAATCGGCGAATTCGTCAAAATTTGCCGAATTCGTCAAAATCGACGAATTCGTCAAAAATCGGCGAATTCGCCGTCAAAAATCGCCGAAATTGTGACGAATTTGCCAATTTGATGAATTCGCGAATTCGCTGAGTTCGCCGAATTCGCCGAGTTCGCCGAATTAAAATGCTAATATCTCGTCAAAATTTGGCGAATTCGTCAAAAATCGGCGAATTCGTCAAAATTTGCCGAATTCGTCAAAAATCGGCGAATTCGTCAAAATTTGCCGAATTCGTCAAAAATCGACGAATTCGTCAAAAATCGACGCCAAATTTGGCGAATTCGTCAAAATCGACGAATTCGTCAAAATTTGCCGAATTCGTCAAAAATAATCCCCGAAGAAGGAAAAGGGCGAAATTTTGTTATCACAATTTTTTAGCAAAAATTTTGCAAAATTTAAAATTCAAATATCTTGTAGAAGGAAAAGGACGAAATTTTGTTATCACTAATTTTTGGCCAAAATTTAGCAAAACTTAAAATGCAAATATCTCGTTAAATAAGCCCCGTAGAAGGAAAAGGGCAGAATTTAGCAAAACTTAAAATGCAAATATCTCGTTAAATAAGCCCCGTAGAAGGAAAGGGGCGAACTTTTGTTATCACTAATTTTTGCCCAGAATTTAGCAAAACTTAAAATGCAAATATCTCGTTAAATAAGCCCCGTAGAAGGAAAAGGGCGAAATTTTGTTATCACTATTATTTGGATAAAATTTAGCAAAACTTAAAACGCAAATATCTCGTTAAATAATCCCCGAAGAAGGAAAAGGGCGAAATTTTGTTATCACAATTTTTTAGGAAAAATTTTGCAAAATTTAAAATTCAAATATCTTGTTAAATAAGCCTCGTAGAAGGAAAAGGACGAAATTTTGTTATCACTAATTTTTGCCCAGAATTTAGCAAAACTTAAAATGCAAATATCTCGTTAAATAAGCCCCCTAGAAGGAAAGGGGCGAACTTTTGTTATCACTAATTTTTGCCCAGAATTTAGCAAAACTTAAAATGCAAATATCTCGTTAAATAAGCCCCGTAGAAGGAAAAGGGCGAAATTTTGTTATCACTATTATTTGGATAAAATTTAGCAAAACTTAAAATGCAAATATCTCGTTAAATAATCCCCGAAGAAGGAAAAGGGCGAAATTTTGTTATCACAATTTTTTAGCAAAAATTTTGCAAAATTTAAAATTCAAATATCTTGTTAAATAATCCTCGTAGAAGGAAAAGGACGAATTTTTGTTATCACTAATTTTTGCCCAGAATTTAGCAAAACTTAAAATGCAAATATCTCGTTAAATAAGCCCCGTAGAAGGAAAAGGGCGAACTTTTGTTATCACTAATTTTTGGCCAGAATTTAGCAAAACTTAAAATGCTAATATCTCGTCAAAATTTGGCGAATTCGTCAAAAATCGGCGAATTCGTCAAAATTCGCGAATTCGTCAAAAATCGACGAATTCGTCAAAATTTGCCAAATTCGTCAAAAATCGGCGAATTCGTCAAAAAAATCGAAATTTTGTTATCACTATTATTTGGATAAAATTTAGCAAAACTTAAAATGCAAATATCTCGTTAAATAATCCCCGTAGAAGGAAAGGGGCGAACTTTTGTTATCACTAACTTAAAATGCAAATATCTCGTTAAATAATCCCCGTAGAAGGAAAGGGGCGAACTTTTGTTATCACTAATTTTTGCCCAGAATTTAGCAAAACTTAAAATGCAAATATCTCGTTAAATAAGCCCCGTAGAAGGAAAGGGGCGAACTTTTGTTATCACTAATTTTTGCCCAGAATTTAGCAAAACTTAAAATGCAAATATCTCGTTAAATAATCCCCGAAGAAGGAAAAGGGCGAAATTTTGTTATCACAATTTTTTAGGAAAAATTTTGCAAAATTTAAAATTCAAATATCTTGTTAAATAAGCCTCGTAGAAGGAAAAGGACGAAATTTTGTTATCACTAATTTTTGCCCAGAATTTAGCAAAACTTAAAATGCAAATATCTCGTTAAATAAGCCCCCTAGAAGGGAAAGGGGCGAACTTTTGTTATCACTAATTTTTGCCCAGAATTTAGCAAAACTTAAAATGCAAATATCTCGTTAAATAAGCCCCGTAGAAGGAAAAGGGCGAAATATTGTTATCACTATTTTTGGATAAAATTTAGCAAAACTTAAAATGCAAATATCTCGTTAAATAATCCCCGAAGAAGGAAAAGGGCGAAATTTTGTTATCACAATTTTTTTAGCAAAAATTTTGCAAAATTTAAAATTCAAATATCTTGTTAAATAAGCCTCGTAGAAGGAAAAGGACGAAATTTTGTTATCACTAATTTTTGCCCAGAATTTAGCAAAACTTAAATTGCAAATATCTCGTTAAATAAGCCCCCTAGAAGGAAAGGGGCGAACTTTTGTTATCACTAATTTTTGCCCAGAATTTAGCAAAACTTAAAATGCAAATATCTCGTTAAATAAGCCCCGTAGAAGGAAAAGGGCGAAATTTTGTTATCACTATTATTTGGATAAAAATTTAGCAAAACTTAAAATGCAAATATCTCGTTAAATAATCCCCGAAGAAGGAAAAGGGCGAAATATTGTTATCACAATTTTTAGCAAAAATTTTGCAAAATTTAAAATTCAAATATCTTGTAGAAGGAAAAGGACGAAATTTTGTTATCACTAATTTTTGGCCAAAATTTAGCAAAACTTAAAATGCAAATATCTCGTTAAATAAGCCCCGTAGAAGGAAAAGGGCGAACTTTTGTTATCACTAATTTTTGGCCAGAATTAAGCAAAACTTAAAATGCTAATATCTCGTCAAAATTTGGCGAATCGTCAAAAATCGGCGAATTCGGCGAACTCGGCGAATTCGGCGAACTCGGCGAATCGGCGTCAAAATCGGCGAATTCGTCAAAAATCGACGAATTCGCCGATTTTTGACGAATTCGTCAAAATTGCCGAATTCGTCAAAAATCGGCGAATTCGTCAAAATTTGCCGAATTCGTCAAAAATCGACGAATTCGTCAAAATTTGCCGAATTCGTCAAAAATCGGCGAATTCGTCAAAATTTGTCGGATTCGTCAAAAATCGACGAATTCGTCAAAATTTGCCGAATTCGTCAAAAATCGGCGAATTCGTCAAAATTTGCCGAATTCGTCAAAAATCGACGAATTCGTCAAAAATTTGCCGAATTCGTCAAAAATCGGCGAATTCGTCAAAATTTGCCGAATTCGTCAAAAATCGACGAAAAATTTGGCGAATTCGTCAAAAATCGGCGAATTCGTCAAAATTCGCGAATTCGTCAAAAAATCGACGAATTCGTCAAAATTTGCAGAATTCGTCAAAAATCGGCGAATTCGTCAAAATTTGCCGAATTCGTCAAAAATCTGCGAATTCGTCAAAATTTGCCGAATTCGTCAAAAATCGACGAATTCGTCAAAAATCGGCGAATTCGTCAAAATTTGCCGAATTCGTCAAAATCGACGAATTCGTCAAAATTTGCCGAATTCGTCAAAATCGACGAATTCGTCAAAAATCGGCGTATTCGCCGTCAAAAATCGCCGAAATTGTGACGAATTTGCCGATTTGATGAATAGTTGAATTCGGCGAACTCGGCGAATTCGGCGAACTCGGCGAACTCGGCGAACTCGGCGAACTCGGCGATTTCGGCGAACTCGGCGAACTCGGCGATTCGGCGAACTCGGCGAACTCGGCGAATTCGGCGAACTCGGCGAACTCGGCGAACTCGGCGAATTCGGCGAACTCGGCGAATTCGGCGAACTCGGCGAACTCGGCGAATTCGAATTTACAATTTTTTAGGAAAAATTTTGCAAAATTTAAAATTCAAATATCTTGTTAAATAAGCCTCGTAGAAGGAAAAGGACGAAATTTTGTTATCACTAATTTTTGCCCAGAATTTAGCAAAACTTAAAATGCAAATATCTCGTTAAATAAGCCCCGTAGAAGGAAAGGGGCGAACTTTTGTTATCACTAATTTTTGCCCAGAATTTAGCAAAACTTAAAATGCAAATATCTCGTTAAATAAGCCCCGTAGAAGGAAAAGGGCGAAATTTTGTTATCACTATTATTTGGATAAAATTTAGCAAAACTTAAATGCAAATATCTCGTTAAATAATCCCCGAAGAAGGAAAAGGGCGAAATATTGTTATCACAATTTTTTAGCAAAAATTTTGCAAAATTTAAAATTCAAATATCTTGTTAAATAATCCTCGTAGAAGGAAAAGGACGAATTTTTGTTATCACTAATTTTTGCCCAGAATTTAGCAAAACTTAAAATGCAAATATCTCGTTAAATAAGCCCCGTAGAAGGAAAAGGGCGAACTTTTGTTATCACTAATTTTTTGGCCAGAATTTAGCAAAACTTAAAATGCTAATATCTCGTCAAAATTTGGCGAATTCGTCAAAAATCGGCGAATTCGTCAAAATTCGCGAATTCGTCAAAAATCGACGAATTCGTCAAAATTTGCCGAATTCGTCAAAAATCGGCGAATTCGTCAAAAAATCGAAATTTTGTTATCACTATTATTTGGATAAAATTTAGCAAAACTTAAAATGCAAATATCTCGTTAAATAATCCCCGTAGAAGGAAAGGGGCGAACTTTTGTTATCACTAACTTAAAATGCAAATATCTCGTTAAATAATCCCCGTAGAAGGAAAGGGGCGAACTTTTGTTATCACTAATTTTTGCCCAGAATTTAGCAAAACTTAAAATGCAAATATCTCGTTAAATAAGCCCCGTAGAAGGAAAGGGGCGAACTTTTGTTATCACTAATTTTTGCCCAGAATTTAGCAAAACTTAAAATGCAAATATCTCGTTAAATAATCCCCGAAGAAGGAAAAGGGCGAAATTTTGTTATCACAATTTTTTAGGAAAAATTTTGCAAAATTTAAAATTCAAATATCTTGTTAAATAAGCCTCGTAGAAGGAAAAGGACGAAAGCCCCCTAGAAGGAAAGGGGCGAACTTTTGTTATCACTAATTTTTGCCCAGAATTTAGCAAAACTTAAAATGCAAATATCTCGTTAAATAAGCCCCGTAGAAGGAAAAGGGCGAAATATTGTTATCACTATTATTTGGATAAAATTTAGCAAAACTTAAAATGCAAATATCTCGTTAAATAATCCCCGAAGAAGGAAAAGGGCGAAATTTTGTTATCACAATTTTTTAGCAAAAATTTTGCAAAATTTAAAATTCAAATATCTTGTTAAATAAGCCTCGTAGAAGGAAAAGGACGAAATTTTGTTATCACTAATTTTTGCCCAGAATTTAGCAAAACTTAAAATGCAAATATCTCGTTAAATAAGCCCCCTAGAAGGAAAGGGGCGAACTTTTGTTATCACTAATTTTTGCCCAGAATTTAGCAAAACTTAAAATGCAAATATCTCGTTAAATAAGCCCCGTAGAAGGAAAAGGGCGAAATTTTGTTATCACTATTATTTGGATAAAATTTAGCAAAACTTAAAATGCAAATATCTCGTTAAATAATCCCCGAAGAAGGAAAAGGGCGAAATATTGTTATCACAATTTTTTAGCAAAAATTTTGCAAAATTTAAAATTCAAATATCTTGTAGAAGGAAAAGGACGAAATTTTGTTATCACTAATTTTTGGCCAAAATTTAGCAAAACTTAAAATGCAAATATCTCGTTAAATAAGCCCCGTAGAAGGAAAAGGGCGAACTTTTGTTATCACTAATTTTTGGCCAGAATTAAGCAAAACTTAAAATGCTAATATCTCGTCAAAATTTGGCGAATTCGTCAAAAATCGGCGAATTCGGCGAACTCGGCGAATTCGGCGAACTCGGCGAATCGGCGTCAAAATCGGCGAATTCGTCAAAAATCGACGAATTCGCCGATTTTTGACGAATTCGTCAAAATTTGCCGAATTCGTCAAAAATCGGCGAATTCGTCAAAATTTGCCGAATTCGTCAAAAATCGACGAATTCGTCAAAATTTGCCGAATTCGTCAAAAATCGGCGAATTCGTCAAAATTTGTCGGATTCGTCAAAAATCGACGAATTCGTCAAAATTTGCCGAATTCGTCAAAAATCGGCGAATTCGTCAAAATTTGCCGAATTCGTCAAAAATCGACGAATTCGTCAAAAATCGGCGAATTCGTCAAAATTTGCCGAATTCGTCAAAATCGACGAATTCGTCAAAATTTGCCGAATTCGTCAAAATCGACGAATTCGTCAAAAATCGGCGTATTCGCCGTCAAAAATCGCCGAAATTGTGACGAATTTGCCGATTTGATGAATAGTTGAATTCGGCGAACTCGGCGAACTCGGCGAACTCGGCGAACTCGGCGAACTCGGCGATTTCGGCGAACTCGGCGAACTCGGCGAATTCGGCGAACTCGGCGAATTCGGCGAACTCGGCGAACTCGGCGAACTCGGCGAACTCGGCGAACTCGGCGAACTCGGCGAACTCGGCGAACTCGGCGAATTCGAATTTACAATTTTTTAGGAAAAATTTTGCAAAATTTAAAATTCAAATATCTTGTTAAATAAGCCTCGTAGAAGGAAAAGGACGAAATTTTGTTATCACTAATTTTTGCCCAGAATTTAGCAAAACTTAAAATGCAAATATCTCGTTAAATAAGCCCCGTAGAAGGAAAGGGGCGAACTTTTGTTATCACTAATTTTTGCCCAGAATTTAGCAAAACTTAAAATGCAAATATCTCGTTAAATAAGCCCCGTAGAAGGAAAAGGGCGAAATTTTGTTATCACTATTATTTGGATAAAATTTAGCAAAACTTAAAATGCAAATATCTCGTTAAATAATCCCCGAAGAAGGAAAAGGGCGAAATTTTGTTATCACAATTTTTTAGCAAAAATTTTGCAAAATTTAAAATTCAAATATCTTGTAGAAGGAAAAGGACGAAATTTTGTTATCACTAATTTTTGGCCAAAATTTAGCAAAACTTAAAATGCAAATATCTCGTTAAATAAGCCCCGTAGAAGGAAAAGGGCGAACTTTTGTTATCACTAATTTTTGGCCAGAATTTAGCAAAACTTAAAATGCTAATATCTCGTCAAAATTTGGCGAATTCGTCAAAAATCGGCGAATTCGTCAAAATTTGCCGAATTCGTCAAAAATCGACGAAAAATTTGGCGAATTCGTCAAAAATCGGCGAATTCGTCAAAATTCGCAAATTCGTCAAAAATCGACGAATTCGTCAAAATTTGCCGAATTCGTCAAAAATCGGCGAATTCGTCAAAATTTGCCGAATTCGTCAAAAATCTGCGAATTCGTCAAAATTTGCCGAATTCGTCAAAAATCGACGAATTCGTCAAAAATCGGCGAATTCGTCAAAATTTGCCGAATTCGTCAAAATCGACGAATTCGTCAAAATTTGCCGAATTCGTCAAAATCGACGAATTCGTCAAAAATCGGCGTATTCGCCGTCAAAAATCGCCGAAATTGTGACGAATTTGCCGATTTGATGAATAGTTGAATTCGGAGAACTCGGCGAATTCGGCGAACTCGGCGAACTCGGCGAATTCGGCGAACTCGGCGAACTCGGCGAATTCGGCGAACTCGGCGAACTCGGCGAATTCGGCGAATTCGGCGAATTCGGCGAATTCGGCGAACTCGGCGAACTCGGCGAACTCGGCGAATTCGGCGAACTCGGCGAACTCGGCGAATTCGGCGAACTCGGCGAACTCGGCGAATTCGGCGAACTCGGCGAACTCGGCGAATTCGGCGAACTCGGCGAACTCGGCGAATTCGGCGAACTCGGCGAATTTGGCGAACTCGGCGAATTCGAATTCACAATTTTTTAGGAAAAATTTTGCAAAATTTAAAATTCAAATATCTTGTTAAATAAGCCTCGTAGAAGGAAAAGGACGAAATTTTGTTATCCCTAATTTTTGCCCAGAATTTAGCAAAACTTAAAATGCAAATATCTCGTTAAATAAGCCCCGTAGAAGGAAAGGGGCGAACTTTTGTTATCACTAATTTTTGCCCAGAATTTAGCAAAACTTAAAATGCAAATATCTCGTTAAATAAGCCCCGTAGAAGGAAAAGGGCGAAATTTTGTTATCACTATTATTTGGATAAAATTTAGCAAAACTTAAAATGCAAATATCTCGTTAAATAATCCCCGAAGAAGGAAAAGGGCGAAATTTTGTTATCACAATTTTTTAGCAAAAATTTTGCAAAATTTAAAATTCAAATATCTTGTAGAAGGAAAAGGACGAAATTTTGTTATCACTAATTTTTGGCCAAAATTAAGCAAAACTTAAAATGCAAATATCTCGTTAAATAAGCCCCGTAGAAGGAAAAGGGCGAACTTTTGTTATCACTAATTTTTGGCCAGAATTTAGCAAAACTTAAAATGCTAATATCTCGTCAAAATTTGGCGAATTCGTCAAAAATCGGCGAATTCGTCAAAATTCGCGAATTCGTCAAAAAACGACGAATTCCAAATAAAAAATTTGCCGAATTCGTCAAAAATCGACGAATTCGTCAAAAATCGGCGAATTCGTCAAAATTTGCCGAATTCGTCAAAATCGACGAATTCGTCAAAAATCGGCGAATTCGCCGTCAAAAATCGCCGAAATTGTGACGAATTTGCCAATTTGATGAATTCGCGAATTCGCTGAGTTCGCCGAATTCGCCGAGTTCGCCGAATTCGCCGAGTTCGCCGAGTTCGCCGAATTCGCCGAGTTCGCCGAATTAAAATGCTAATATCTCGTCAAAATTTGGCGAATTCGTCAAAATTCGCGAATTCGTCAAAAATCGGCGAATTCGTCAAAATTTGCCGAATTCGTCAAAAATCGGCGAATTCGTCAAAATTTGCCGAATTCGTCAAAAATCGACGAATTCGTCAAAAATCGACGCCAAATTTGGCGAATTCGTCAAAATCGACGAATTCGTCAAAATTTGCCGAATTCGTCAAAAATAATCCCCGAAGAAGGAAAAGGGCGAAATTTTGTTATCACAATTTTTTAGCAAAAATTTTGCAAAATTTAAAATTCAAATATCTTGTAGAAGGAAAAGGACGAAATTTTGTTATCACTAATTTTTGGCCAAAATTTAGCAAAACTTAAAATGCAAATATCTCGTTAAATAAGCCCCGTAGAAGGAAAAGGGCAGAATTTAGCAAAACTTAAAATGCAAATATCTCGTTAAATAAGCCCCGTAGAAGGAAAGGGGCGAACTTTTGTTATCACTAATTTTTGCCCAGAATTTAGCAAAACTTAAAATGCAAATATCTCGTTAAATAAGCCCCGTAGAAGGAAAAGGGCGAAATTTTGTTATCACTATTATTTGGATAAAATTTAGCAAAACTTAAAATGCAAATATCTCGTTAAATAATCCCCGAAGAAGGAAAAGGGCGAAATTTTGTTATCACAATTTTTTAGGAAAAATTTTAAATTCAAATATCTTGTTAAATAAGCCTCGTAGAAGGAAAAGGACGAAATTTTGTTATCACTAATTTTTGCCCAGAATTTAGCAAAACTTAAAATGCAAATATCTCGTTAAATAAGCCCCCTAGAAGGAAAGGGGCGAACTTTTGTTATCACTAATTTTTGCCCAGAATTTATCAAAACTTAAAATGCAAATATCTCGTTAAATAAGCCCCGTAGAAGGAAAAGGGCGAAATTTTGTTATCACTATTATTTGGATAAAATTTAGCAAAACTTAAAATGCAAATATCTCGTTAAATAATCCCCGAAGAAGGAAAAGGGCGAAATTTTGTTATCACAATTTTTTAGCAAAAATTTTGCAAAATTTAAAATTCAAATATCTTGTTAAATAATCCTCGTAGAAGGAAAAGGACGAATTTTTGTTATCACTAATTTTTGCCCAGAATTTAGCAAAACTTAAAATGCAAATATCTCGTTAAATAAGCCCCGTAGAAGGAAAAGGGCGAACTTTTGTTATCACTAATTTTTGGCCAGAATTTAGCAAAACTTAAAATGCTAATATCTCGTCAAAATTTGGCGAATTCGTCAAAAATCGGCGAATTCGTCAAAATTCGCGAATTCGTCAAAAATCGACGAATTCGTCAAAATTTGCCGAATTCGTCAAAAATCGGCGAATTCGTCAAAAAATCGAAATTTTGTTATCACTATTATTTGGATAAAATTTAGCAAAACTTAAAATGCAAATATCTCGTTAAATAATCCCCGTAGAAGGAAAGGGGCGAACTTTTGTTATCACTAACTTAAAATGCAAATATCTCGTTAAATAATCCCCGTAGAAGGAAAGGGGCGAACTTTTGTTATCACTAATTTTTGCCCAGAATTTAGCAAAACTTAAAATGCAAATATCTCGTTAAATAAGCCCCGTAGAAGGAAAGGGGCGAACTTTTGTTATCACTAATTTTTGCCCAGAATTTAGCAAAACTTAAAATGCAAATATCTCGTTAAATAATCCCCGAAGAAGGAAAAGGGCGAAATTTTGTTATCACAATTTTTTAGGAAAAATTTTGCAAAATTTAAAATTCAAATATCTTGCAAATGCAAATATCTCGTTAAATAATCCCCGAAGAAGGAAAAGGGCGAAATTTTGTTATCACAATTTTTTAGGAAAAATTTTGCAAAATTTAAAATTCAAATATCTTGTTAAATAAGCCTCGTAGAAGGAAAAGGACGAAATTTTGTTATCACTAATTTTTGCCCAGAATTTAGCAAAACTTAAAATGCAAATATCTCGTTAAATAAGCCCCCTAGAAGGAAAGGGGCGAACTTTTGTTATCACTAATTTTTGCCCAGAATTTAGCAAAACTTAAAATGCAAATATCTCGTTAAATAAGCCCCGTAGAAGGAAAAGGGCGAAATTTTGTTATCACTATTATTTGGATAAAATTTAGCAAAACTTAAAATGCAAATATCTCGTTAAATAATCCCCGAAGAAGGAAAAGGGCGAAATTTTGTTATCACAATTTTTTAGGAAAAATTTTGCAAAATTTAAAATTCAAATATCTTGTTAAATAAGCCTCGTAGAAGGAAAAGGACGAAATTTTGTTATCACTAATTTTTGCCCAGAATTTAGCAAAACTTAAAATGCAAATATCTCGTTAAATAAGCCCCCTAGAAGGAAAGGGGCGAACTTTTGTTATCACTAATTTTTGCCCAGAATTTAGCAAAACTTAAAATGCAAATATCTCGTTAAATAAGCCCCGTAGAAGGAAAAGGGCGAAATTTTGTTATCACTATTATTTGGATAAAATTTAGCAAAACTTAAAATGCAAATATCTCGTTAAATAATCCCCGAAGAAGGAAAAGGGCGAAATTTTGTTATCACAATTTTTTAGCAAAAATTTTGCAAAATTTAAAATTCAAATATCTTGTAGAAGGAAAAGGACGAAATTTTGTTATCACTAATTTTTGGCCAAAATTTAGCAAAACTTAAAATGCAAATATCTCGTTAAATAAGCCCCGTAGAAGGAAAAGGGCGAACTTTTGTTATCACTAATTTTTGGCCAGAATTAAGCAAAACTTAAAATGCTAATATCTCGTCAAAATTTGGCGAATTCGTCAAAAATCGGCGAATTCGGCGAACTCGGCGAATTCGGCGAACTCGGCGAATCGGCGTCAAAATCGGCGAATTCGCCGATTTTTGACGAATTCGTCAAAATTTGCCGAATTCGTCAAAAATCGGCGAATTCGTCAAAATTTGCCGAATTCGTCAAAAATCGACGAATTCGTCAAAAATCGGCGAATTCGTCAAAATTTGTCGGATTCGTCAAAAATCGACGAATTCGTCAAAATTTGCCGAATTCGTCAAAAATCGGCGAATTCGTCAAAATTTGCCGAATTCGTCAAAAATCGACGAATTCGTCAAAATTTGCCGAATTCGTCAAAAATCGACGAATTCGGCAAATTTTGACGAATTCGCCGATTTTTGACGAATTCGGCAAATTTTGACGAATTCGTCAAAAATCGGCGAAAAATTTGGCGAATTCGTCAAAAATCGGCGAATTCGTCAAAATTCGCGAATTCGTCAAAAATCGACGAATTCGTCAAAATTTGCAGAATTCGTCAAAAATCGGCGAATTCGTCAAAATTTGCCGAATTCGTCAAAAATCTGCGAATTCGTCAAAATTTGCCGAATTCGTCAAAAATCGACGAATTCGTCAAAAATCGGCGAATTCGTCAAAATTTGCCGAATTCGTCAAAATCGACGAATTCGTCAAAATTTGCCGAATTCGTCAAAATCGACGAATTCGTCAAAAATCGGCGTATTCGCCGTCAAAAATCGCCGAAATTGTGACGAATTTGCCGATTTGATGAATAGTTGAATTCGGCGAACTCGGCGAATTCGGCGAACTCGGCGAACTCGGCGAATTCGGCGAACTCGGCGAATTCGGCGAACTCGGCGAACTCGGCGAATTCGGCGAACTCGGCGAACTCGGCGAATTCGGCGAACTCGGCGAATTCGGCGAACTCGGCGAACTCGGCGAATTCGGCGAACTCGGCGAACTCGGCGAATTCGGCGAACTCGGCGAATTCGGCGAACTCGGCGAATTCGAATTCACAATTTTTTAGGAAAAATTTTGCAAAATTTAAAATTCAAATATCTTGTTAAATAAGCCTCGTAGAAGGAAAAGGACGAAATTTTGTTATCACTAATTTTTGCCCAGAATTTAGCAAAACTTAAAATGCAAATATCTCGTTAAATAAGCCCCGTAGAAGGAAAGGGGCGAACTTTTGTTATCACTAATTTTTGCCCAGAATTTAGCAAAACTTAAAATGCAAATATCTCGTTAAATAAGCCCCGTAGAAGGAAAAGGGCGACATTTTGTTATCACTATTATTTGGATAAAATTTAGCAAAACTTAAAATGCAAATATCTCGTTAAATAATCCCCGAAGAAGGAAAAGGGCGAAATTTTGTTATCACAATTTTTTAGCAAAAATTTTGCAAAATTTAACATTCAAATATCTTGTAGAAGGAAAAGGACGAAATTTTGTTATCACTAATTTTTGGCCAAAATTTAGCAAAACTTAAAATGCAAATATCTCGTTAAATAAGCCCCGTAGAAGGAAAAGGGCGAACTTTTGTTATCACTAATTTTTGGCCAGAATTTAGCAAAACTTAAAATGCTAATATCTCGTCAAAATTTGGCGAATTCGTCAAAAATCGGCGAATTCGTCAAAATTTGCCGAATTCGTCAAAAATCGACGAAAAATTTGGCGAATTCGTCAAAAATCGGCGAATTCGTCAAAAATCGGCGAATTCGTCAAAATTCGCGAATTCGTCAAAAATCGACGAATTCGTCAAAATTTGCCGAATTCGTCAAAAATCGGCGAATTCGTCAAAATTTGCCGAATTCGTCAAAAATCTGCGAATTCGTCAAAATTTGCCGAATTCGTCAAAAATCGACGAATTCGTCAAAAATCGGCGAATTCGTCAAAATTTGCCGAATTCGTCAAAATCGACGAATTCGTCAAAAATCGGCGTATTCGCCGTCAAAAATCGCCGAAATTGTGACGAATTTGCCGATTTGATGAATAGTTGAATTCGGCGAACTCGGCGAATTCGGCGAACTCGGCGAATTCGGCGAACTCGGCGAATTCGGCGAACTCGGCGAACTTAAAATGCAAATATCTCGTTAAATAAGCCCCGTAGAAGGAAAAGGGCGAACTTTTGTTATCACTAATTTTTGGCCAGAATTAAGCAAAACTTAAAATGCTAATATCTCGTCAAAAATCGACGAATTCGTCAAAATTTGCCGAATTCGTCAAAAATCGGCGAATTCGTCAAAATTTGTCGGATTCGTCAAAAATCGACGAATTCGTCAAAATTTGCCGAATTCGTCAAAAATCGGCGAATTCGTCAAAATTTGCCGAATTCGTCAAAAATCGACGAATTCGTCAAAATTTGCCGAATTCGTCAAAAATCGGCGAATTCGTCAAAATTTGCCGAATTCGTCAAAAATCGACGAAAAATTTGGCGAATTCGTCAAAAATCGGCGAATTCGTCAAAATTCGCGAATTCGTCAAAAATCGACGAATTCGTCAAAATTTGCAGAATTCGTCAAAAATCGGCGAATTCGTCAAAATTTGCCGAATTCGTCAAAAATCTGCGAATTCGTCAAAATTTGCCGAATTCGTCAAAAATCGACGAATACGTCAAAAATCGGCGAATTCGTCAAAATTTGCCGAATTCGTCAAAATCGACGAATTCGTCAAAATTTGCCGAATTCGTCAAAATCGACGAATTCGTCAAAAATCAGCGTATTCGCCGTCAAAAATCGCCGAAATTGTGACGAATTTGCCGATTTGATGAATAGTTGAATTCGGCGAACTCGGCGAATTCGGCGAACTCGGCGAACTCGGCGAATTCGGCGAACTCGGCGAACTCGGCGAACTCGGCGAACTCGGCGAACTCGGCGAACTCGGCGAACTCGGCGAATTCGGCGAACTCGGCGAACTCGGCGAACTCGGCGAATTCGGCGAATTCGGCGAACTCGGCGAACTCGGCGAATTCGAATTCACAATTTTTTAGGAAAAATTTTGCAAAATTTAAAATTCAAATATCTTGTTAAATAAGCCTCGTAGAAGGAAAAGGACGAAATTTTGTTATCACTAATTTTTGCCCAGAATTTAGCAAAACTTAAAATGCAAATATCTCGTTAAATAAGCCCCGTAGAAGGAAAGGGGCGAACTTTTGTTATCACTAATTTTTGCCCAGAATTTAGCAAAACTTAAAATGCAAATATCTCGTTAAATAAGCCCCGTAGAAGGAAAAGGGCGAAATTTTGTTATCACTATTATTTGGATAAAAT
Organism: Eudasyphora cyanicolor; assembly: GCA_963930755.1. Taxonomy (NCBI): domain Eukaryota; kingdom Metazoa; phylum Arthropoda; class Insecta; order Diptera; family Muscidae; genus Eudasyphora; species Eudasyphora cyanicolor. Next base: position 75,384 of record CAWVNW010000009.1, read on the forward strand.
TTAGCAAAACTTAAAATGCAAATATCTCGTTAAATAATCCCCGAAGAAGGAAAAGGGCGAAATTTTGTTATCACAATTTTTTAGCAAAAATTTTGCAAAATTTAAAATTCAAATATCTTGTAGAAGGAAAAGGACGAAATTTTGTTATCACTAATTTTTGGCCAAAATTTAGCAAAACTTAAAATGCAAATATCTCGTTAAATAAGCCCCGTAGAAGGAAAAGGGCGAACTTTTGTTATCACTAATTTTTGGCCAGAATTTAGCAAAACTTAAAATGCTAATATCTCGTCAAAATTTGGCGAATTCGTCAAAATTTGCCGAATTCGTCAAAAATCGACGAAAAATTTGGCGAATTCGTCAAAAATCGGCGAATTCGTCAAAATTCGCGAATTCGTCAAAAATCGTCAAAATCGGCGAATTCGTCAAAATTTGCCGAATTCGTCAAAAATCTGCGAATTCGTCAAAATTTGCCGAATTCGTCAAAAATCGACGAATTCGTCAAAAATCGGCGAATTCGTCAAAATTTGCCGAATTCGTCAAAATCGACGAATTCGTCAAAATTTGCCGAATTCGTCAAAATCGACGAATTCGTCAAAAATCGGCGTATTCGCCGTCAAAAATCGCCGAAATTGTGACGAATTTGCCGATTTGATGAATAGTTGAATTCGGCGAACTCGGCGAATTCGGCGAACTCGGCGAACTCGGCGAACTCGGCGAACTCGGCGAATTCGGCGAACTCGGCGAATTCGGCGAACTCGGCGAATTCGGCGAACTCGGCGAACTCGGCGAACTCGGCGAATTCGGCGAACTCGGCGAACTCGGCGAATTCGGCGAACTCGGCGAATTCGGCGAACTCGGCGAACTCGGCGAATTCGGCGAACTCGGCGAACTCGGCGAATTCGGCGAACTCGGCGAATTCGGCGAACTCGGCGAATTCGAATTCACAATTTTTTAGGAAAAATTTTGCAAAATTTAAAATTCAAATATCTTGTTAAATAAGCCTCGTAGAAGGAAAAGGACGAAATTTTGTTATCCCTAATTTTTGCCCAGAATTTAGCAAAACTTAAAATGCAAATATCTCGTTAAATAAGCCCCGTAGAAGGAAAGGGGCGAACTTTTGTTATCACTAATTTTTGCCCAGAATTTAGCAAAACTTAAAATGCAAATATCTCGTTAAATAAGCCCCGTAGAAGGAAAAGGGCGAAATTTTGTTATCACTATTATTTGGATAAAATTTAGCAAAACTTAAAATGCAAATATCTCGTTAAATAACCCCGAAGAAGGAAAAGGGCGAAATTTTGTTATCACAATTTTTTAGCAAAAATTTTGCAAAATTTAAAATTCAAATATCTTGTAGAAGGAAAAGGACGAAATTTTGTTATCACTAATTTTTGGCCAAAATTTAGCAAAACTTAAAATGCAAATATCTCGTTAAATAAGCCCCGTAGAAGGAAAAGGGCGAACTTTTGTTATCACTAATTTTTGGCCAGAATTTAGCAAAACTTAAAATGCTAATATCTCGTCAAAATTTGGCGAATTCGTCAAAAATCGGCGAATTCGTCAAAATTCGCGAATTCGTCAAAAAACGACGAATTCCAAATAAAAAATTTGCCGAATTCGTCAAAAATCGACGAATTCGTCAAAAATCGGCGAATTCGTCAAAATTTGCCGAATTCGTCAAAATCGACGAATTCGTCAAAATTTGCCGAATTCGTCAAAAATAATCCCCGAAGAAGGAAAAGGGCGAAATTTTGTTATCACAATTTTTTAGCAAAAATTTTGCAAAATTTAAAATTCAAATATCTTGTAGAAGGAAAAGGACGAAATTTTGTTATCACTAATTTTTGGCCAAAATTTAGCAAAACTTAAAATGCAAATATCTCGTTAAATAAGCCCCGTAGAAGGAAAAGGGCAGAATTTAGCAAAATTTAAAATGCAAATATCTCGTTAAATAAGCCCCGTAGAAGGAAAGGGGCGAACTTTTGTTATCACTAATTTTTGCCCAGAATTTAGCAAAACTTAAAATGCAAATATCTCGTTAAATAAGCCCCGTAGAAGGAAAAGGGCGAAATTTTGTTATCACTATTATTTGGATAAAATTTAGCAAAACTTAAAATGCAAATATCTCGTTAAATAATCCCCGAAGAAGGAAAAGGGCGAAATTTTGTTATCACAATTTTTTAGGAAAAATTTTGCAAAATTTAAAATTCAAATATCTTGTTAAATAAGCCTCGTAGAAGGAAAAGGACGAAATTTTGTTATCACTAATTTTTGCCCAGAATTTAGCAAAACTTAAAATGCAAATATCTCGTTAAATAAGCCCCCTAGAAGGAAAGGGGCGAACTTTTGTTATCACTAATTTTTGCCCAGAATTTAGCAAAACTTAAAATGCAAATATCTCGTTAAATAAGCCCCGTAGAAGGAAAAGGGCGAAATTTTGTTATCACTATTATTTGGATAAAATTTAGCAAAACTTAAAATGCAAATATCTCGTTAAATAATCCCCGAAGAAGGAAAAGGGCGAAATTTTGTTATCACAATTTTTTAGCAAAAATTTTGCAAAATTTAAAATTCAAATATCTTGTTAAATAATCCTCGTAGAAGGAAAAGGACGAATTTTTGTTATCACTAATTTTTGCCCAGAATTTAGCAAAACTTAAAATGCAAATATCTCGTTAAATAAGCCCCGTAGAAGGAAAAGGGCGAACTTTTGTTATCACTAATTTTTGGCCAGAATTTAGCAAAACTTAAAATGCTAATATCTCGTCAAAATTTGGCGAATTCGTCAAAAATCGGCGAATTCGTCAAAATTCGCGAATTCGTCAAAAATCGACGAATTCGTCAAAATTTGCCGAATTCGTCAAAAATCGGCGAATTCGTCAAAAAATCGAAATTTTGTTATCACTATTATTTGGATAAAATTTAGCAAAACTTAAAATGCAAATATCTCGTTAAATAATCCCCGTAGAAGGAAAGGGGCGAACTTTTGTTATCACTAACTTAAAATGCAAATATCTCGTTAAATAATTCCCGTAGAAGGAAAGGGGCGAACTTTTGTTATCACTAATTTTTGCCCAGAATTTAGCAAAACTTAAAATGCAAATATCTCGTTAAATAAGCCCCGTAGAAGGAAAGGGGCGAACTTTTGTTATCACTAATTTTTGCCCAGAATTTAGCAAAACTTAAAATGCAAATATCTCGTTAAATAATCCCCGAAGAAGGAAAAGGGCGAAATTTTGTTATCACAATTTTTTAGGAAAAATTTTGCAAAATTTAAAATTCAAATATCTTGTTAAATAAGCCTCGTAGAAGGAAAAGGACGAAATTTTGTTATCACTAATTTTTGCCCAGAATTTAGCAAAACTTAAAATGCAAATATCTCGTTAAATAAGCCCCCTAGAAGGAAAGGGGCGAACTTTTGTTATCACTAATTTTTGCCCAGAATTTAGCAAAACTAAAAAGGAAAAAATCTCGTTAAATAAGCCCCGTAGAAGGAAAAGGGCGAAATTTTGTTATCACTATTATTTGGATAAAATTTAGCAAAACTTAAAATGCAAATATCTCGTTAAATAATCCCCGAAGAAGGAAAAGGGCGAAATTTTGTTATCACAATTTTTTAGCAAAAATTTTGCAAAATTTAAAATTCAAATATCTTGTTAAATAAGCCTCGTAGAAGGAAAAGGACGAAATTTTGTTATCACTAATTTTTGCCCAGAATTTAGCAAAACTTAAAATGCAAATATCTCGTTAAATAAGCCCCCTAGAAGGAAAGGGGCGAACTTTTGTTATCACTAATTTTTGCCCAGAATTTAGCAAAACTTAAAATGCAAATATCTCGTTAAATAAGCCCCGTAGAAGGAAAAGGGCGAAATTTTGTTATCACTATTATTTGGATAAAATTTAGCAAAACTTAAAATGCAAATATCTCGTTAAATAATCCCCGAAGAAGGAAAAGGGCGAAATTTTGTTATCACAATTTTTTAGCAAAAATTTTGCAAAATTTAAAATTCAAATATCTTGTAGAAGGAAAAGGACGAAATTTTGTTATCACTAATTTTTGGCCAAAATTTAGCAAAACTTAAAATGCAAATATCTCGTTAAATAAGCCCCGTAGAAGGAAAAGGGCGAACTTTTGTTATCACTAATTTTTGGCCAGAATTAAGCAAAACTTAAAATGCTAATATCTCGTCAAAATTTGGCGAATTCGTCAAAAATCGGCGAATTCGGCGAACTCGGCGAATTCGGCGAACTCGGCGAATTCGGCGAACTCGGCGAATCGGCGTCAAAATCGGCGAATTCGTCAAAAATCGACGAATTCGCCGATTTTTGACGAATTCGTCAAAATTTGCCGAATTCGTCAAAAATCGGCGAATTCGTCAAAATTTGTCGGATTCGTCAAAAATCGACGAATTCGTCAAAATTTGCCGAATTCGTCAAAAATCGGCGAATTCGTCAAAAATCGACGAATTCGTCAAAATTTGCAGAATTCGTCAAAAATCGGCGAATTCGTCAAAATTTGCCGAATTCGTCAAAAATCTGCGAATTCGTCAAAATTTGCCGAATTCGTCAAAAATCGACGAATTCGTCAAAAATCGGCGAATTCGTCAAAATTTGCCGAATTCGTCAAAATCGACGAATTCGTCAAAATTTGCCGAATTCGTCAAAATCGACGAATTCGTCAAAAATCGGCGTATTCGCCGTCAAAAATCGCCGAAATTGTGACGAATTTGCCGATTTGATGAATAGTTGAATTCGGCGAACTCGGCGAATTCGGCGAACTCGGCGAACTCGGCGAATTCGGCGAACTCGGCGAACTCGGCGAACTTGGCGAATTCGGCGAACTCGGCGAACTCGGCGAACTCGGCGAACTCGGCGAATTCGGCGAACTCGGCGAACTCGGCGAATTCGGCGAACTCGGCGAACTCGGCGAACTCGGCGAATTCGGCGAACTCGGCGAACTCGAATTTAGCAAAACTTAAAATGCAAATATCTCGTTAAATAAGCCCCGTAGAAGGAAAAGGGCGAAATTTTGTTATCACTATTATTTGGATAAAATTTAGCAAAACTTAAAATGCAAATATCTCGTTAAATAATCCCCGAAGAAGGAAAAGGGCGAAATTTTGTTATCACAATTTTTTAGCAAAAATTTTGCAAAATTTAAAATTCAAATATCTTGTAGAAGGAAAAGGACGAAATTTTGTTATCACTAATTTTTGGCCAAAATTTAGCAAAACTTAAAATGCAAATATCTCGTTAAATAAGCCCCGTAGAAGGAAAAGGGCGAACTTTTGTTATCACTAATTTTTGGCCAGAATTTAGCAAAAACTTAAAATGCTAATATCTCGTCAAAATTTGGCGAATTCGTCAAAAATCGGCGAATTCGTCAAAATTTGCCGAATTCGTCAAAAATCGACGAAAAATTTGGCGAATTCGTCAAAAATCGGCGAATTCGTCAAAATTCGCGAATTCGTCAAAAATCGACGAATTCGTCAAAATTTGCCGAATTCGTCAAAAATCGGCGAATTCGTCAAAATTTGCCGAATTCGTCAAAAATCTGCGAATTCGTCAAAATTTGCCGAATTCGTCAAAAATCGACGAATTCGTCAAAAATCGGCGAATTCGTCAAAATTTGCCGAATTCGTCAAAATCGACGAATTCGTCAAAATTTGCCGAATTCGTCAAAATCGACGAATTCGTCAAAAATCGGCGTATTCGCCGTCAAAAATCGCCGAAATTGTGACGAATTTGCCGATTTGATGAATAGTTGAATTCGGCGAACTCGGCGAACTCGGCGAATTCGGCGAACTCGGCGAACTCGGCGAACTCGGCGAATTCGGCGAACTCGGCGAACTCGGCGAATTCGGCGAACTCGGCGAACTCGGCGAATTCGGCGAACTCGGCGAACTCGGCGAATTAGGCGAACTCGGCGAACTCGGCGAACTCGGCGAATTCGGCGAACTCGGCGAACTCGGCGAACTCGGCGAATTCGGCGAACTCGGCGAACTCGGCGAACTCGGCGAACTCGGCGAATTCGGCGAACTCGGCGAATTCGGCGAACTCGGCGAATTCGAATTCACAATTTTTTAGGAAAAATTTTGCAAAATTTAAAATTCAAATATCTTGTTAAATAAGCCTCGTAGAAGGAAAAGGACGAAATTTTGTTATCCCTAATTTTTGCCCAGAATTTAGCAAAACTTAAAATGCAAATATCTCGTTAAATAAGCCCCGTAGAAGGAAAGGGGCGAACTTTTGTTATCACTAATTTTTGCCCAGAATTTAGCAAAACTTAAAATGCAAATATCTCGTTAAATAAGCCCCGTAGAAGGAAAAGGGCGAAATTTTGTTATCACTATTATTTGGATAAAATTTAGCAAAACTTAAAATGCAAATATCTCGTTAAATAATCCCCGAAGAAGGAAAAGGGCGAAATTTTGTTATCACAATTTTTTAGGAAAAATTTTGCAAAATTTAAAATTCAAATATCTTGTTAAATAAGCCTCGTAGAAGGAAAAGGACGAAATTTTGTTATCACTAATTTTTGCCCAGAATTTAGCAAAACTTAAAATGCAAATATCTCGTTAAATAAGCCCCCTAGAAGGAAAGGGGCGAACTTTTGTTATCACTAATTTTTGCCCAGAATTTAGCAAAACTTAAAATGCAAATATCTCGTTAAATAAGCCCCGTAGAAGGAAAAGGGCGAAATTTTGTTATCACTATTATTTGGATAAAATTTAGCAAAACTTAAAATGCAAATATCTCGTTAAATAATCCCCGAAGAAGGAAAAGGGCGAAATTTTGTTATCACAATTTTTTAGCAAAAATTTTGCAAAATTTAAAATTCAAATATCTTGTTAAATAATCCTCGTAGAAGGAAAAGGACGAATTTTTGTTATCACTAATTTTTGCCCAGAATTTAGCAAAACTTAAAATGCAAATATCTCGTTAAATAAGCCCCGTAGAAGGAAAAGGGCGAACTTTTGTTATCACTAATTTTTGGCCAGAATTTAGCAAAACTTAAAATGCTAATATCTCGTCAAAATTTGGCGAATTCGTCAAAAATCGGCGAATTCGTCAAAATTCGCGAATTCGTCAAAAATCGACGAATTCGTCAAAATTTGCCGAATTCGTCAAAAATCGGCGAATTCGTCAAAAAATCGAAATTTTGTTATCACTATTATTTGGATAAAATTTAGCAAAACTTAAAATGCAAATATCTCGTTAAATAATCCCCGTAGAAGGAAAGGGGCGAACTTTTGTTATCACTAACTTAAAATGCAAATATCTCGTTAAATAATCCCCGTAGAAGGAAAGGGGCGAACTTTTGTTATCACTAATTTTTGCCCAGAATTTAGCAAAACTTAAAATGCAAATATCTCGTTAAATAAGCCCCGTAGAAGGAAAGGGGCGAACTTTTGTTATCACTAATTTTTGCCCAGAATTTAGCAAAACTTAAAATGCAAATATCTCGTTAAATAATCCCCGAAGAAGGAAAAGGGCGAAATTTTGTTATCACAATTTTTTAGGAAAAATTTTGCAAAATTTAAAATTCAAATATCTTGTTAAATAAGCCTCGTAGAAGGAAAAGGACGAAATTTTGTTATCACTAATTTTTGCCCAGAATTTAGCAAAACTTAAAATGCAAATATCTCGTTAAATAAGCCCCCTAGAAGGAAAGGGGCGAACTTTTGTTATCACTAATTTTTGCCCAGAATTTAGCAAAACTTAAAATGCAAATATCTCGTTAAATAAGCCCCGTAGAAGGAAAAGGGCGAAATTTTGTTATCACTATTATTTGGATAAAATTTAGCAAAACTTAAAATGCAAATATCTCGTTAAATAATCCCCGAAGAAGGAAAAGGGCGAAATTTTGTTATCACAATTTTTTAGCAAAAATTTAGCAAAATTTAAAATTCAAATATCTTGTTAAATAAGCCTCGTAGAAGGAAAAGGACGAAATTTTGTTATCACTAATTTTTGCCCAGAATTTAGCAAAACTTAAAATGCAAATATCTCGTTAAATAAGCCCCGTAGAAGGAAAGGGGCGAACTTTTGTTATCACTAATTTTTGCCCAGAATTTAGCAAAACTTAAAATGCAAATATCTCGTTAAATAAGCCCCGTAGAAGGAAAAGGGCGAAATTTTGTTATCACTATTATTTGGATAAAATTTAGCAAAACTTAAAATGCAAATATCTCGTTAAATAATCCCCGAAGAAGGAAAAGGGCGAAATTTTGTTATCACAATTTTTTAGCAAAAATTTTGCAAAATTTAAAATTCAAATATCTTGTAGAAGGAAAAGGACGAAATTTTGTTATCACTAATTTTTGGCCAAAATTTAGCAAAACTTAAAATGCAAATATCTCGTTAAATAAGCCCCGTAGAAGGAAAAGGGCGAACTTTTGTTATCACTAATTTTTGGCCAGAATTTAGCAAAACTTAAAATGCTAATATCTCGTCAAAATTTGGCGAATTCGTCAAAAATCGGCGAATTCGTCAAAATTTGCCGAATTAAAATGCTAATATCTCGTCAAAATTTGGCGAATTCGTCAAAATTCGCGAATTCGTCAAAAATCGGCGAATTCGTCAAAATTTGCCGAATTCGTCAAAAATCGGCGAATTCGTCAAAATTTGCCGAATTCGTCAAAAATCGACGCCAAATTTGGCGAATTCGTCAAAATCGACGAATTCGTCAAAATTTGCCGAATTCGTCAAAAATAATCCCCGAAGAAGGAAAAGGGCGAAATTTTGTTATCACAATTTTTTAGCAAAAATTTTGCAAAATTTAAAATTCAAATATCTTGTAGAAGGAAAAGGACGAAATTTTGTTATCACTAATTTTTGGCCAAAATTTAGCAAAACTTAAAATGCAAATATCTCGTTAAATAAGCCCCGTAGAAGGAAAAGGGCAGAATTTAGCAAAACTTAAAATGCAAATATCTCGTTAAATAAGCCCCGTAGAAGGAAAGGGGCGAACTTTTGTTATCACTAATTTTTGCCCAGAATTTAGCAAAACTTAAAATGCAAATATCTCGTTAAATAAGCCCCGTAGAAGGAAAAGGGCGAAATTTTGTTATCACTATTATTTGGATAAAATTTAGCAAAACTTAAAATGCAAATATCTCGTTAAATAATCCCCGAAGAAGGAAAAGGGCGAAATTTTGTTATCACAATTTTTTAGGAAAAATTTTGCAAAATTTAAAATTCAAATATCTTGTTAAATAAGCCTCGTAGAAGGAAAAGGACGAAATTTTGTTATCACTAATTTTTGCCCAGAATTTAGCAAAACTTAAAATGCAAATATCTCGTTAAATAAGCCCCCTAGAAGGAAAGGGGCGAACTTTTGTTATCACTAATTTTTGCCCAGAATTTAGCAAAACTTAAAATGCAAATATCTCGTTAAATAAGCCCCGTAGAAGGAAAAGGGCGAAATTTTGTTATCACTATTATTTGGATAAAATTTAGCAAAACTTAAAATGCAAATATCTCGTTAAATAATCCCCGAAGAAGGAAAAGGGCGAAATTTTGTTATCACAATTTTTAGCAAAAATTTTGCAAAATTTAAAATTCAAATATCTTGTTAAATAATCCTCGTAGAAGGAAAAGGACGAATTTTTGTTATCACTAATTTTTGCCCAGAATTTAGCAAAACTTAAAATGCAAATATCTCGTTAAATAAGCCCCGTAGAAGGAAAGGGGCGAACTTTTGTTATCACTAATTTTTGCCCAGAATTTAGCAAAACTTAAAATGCAAATATCTCGTTAAATAAGCCCCGTAGAAGGAAAGGGGCGAACTTTTGTTATCACTAATTTTTGCCCAGAATTTAGCAAAACTTAAAATGCAAATATCTCGTTAAATAATCCCCGAAGAAGGAAAAGGGCGAAATTTTGTTATCACAATTTTTTAGGAAAAATTTTGCAAAATTTAAAATTCAAATATCTTGTTAAATAAGCCTCGTAGAAGGAAAAGGACGAAATTTTGTTATCACTAATTTTTGCCCAGAATTTAGCAAAACTTAAAATGCAAATATCTCGTTAAATAAGCCCCCTAGAAGGAAAGGGGCGAACTTTTGTTATCACTAATTTTTGCCCAGAATTTAGCAAAACTTAAAATGCAAATATCTCGTTAAATAAGCCCCGTAGAAGGAAAAGGGCGAAATTTTGTTATCACTATTATTGGATAAAATTTAGCAAAACTTAAAATGCAAATATCTCGTTAAATAATCCCCGAAGAAGGAAAAGGGCGAAATTTTGTTATCACAATTTTTTAGCAAAAATTTTGCAAAATTTAAAATTCAAATATCTTGTTAAATAAGCCTCGTAGAAGGAAAAGGACGAAATTTTGTTATCACTAATTTTTGCCCAGAATTTAGCAAAACTTAAAATGCAAATATCTCGTTAAATAAGCCCCCTAGAAGGAAAGGGGCGAACTTTTGTTATCACTAATTTTTGCCCAGAATTTAGCAAAACTTAAAATGCAAATATCTCGTTAAATAAGCCCCGTAGAAGGAAAAAGGGCGAAATTTTGTTATCACTATTATTTGGATAAAATTTAGCAAAACTTAAAATGCAAATATCTCGTTAAATAATCCCCGAAGAAGGAAAAGGGCGAAATTTTGTTATCACAATTTTTTAGCAAAAATTTTGCAAAATTTAAAATTCAAATATCTTGTAGAAGGAAAAGGACGAAATTTTGTTATCACTAATTTTTGGCCAAAATTTAGCAAAACTTAAAATGCAAATATCTCGTTAAATAAGCCCCGTAGAAGGAAAAGGGCGAACTTTTGTTATCACTAATTTTTGGCCAGAATTAAGCAAAACTTAAAATGCTAATATCTCGTCAAAATTTGGCGAATTCGTCAAAAATCGGCGAATTCGGCGAACTCGGCGAATCGGCGTCAAAATCGGCGAATTCGTCAAAAATCGACGAATTCGCCGATTTTTGACGAATTCGTCAAAATTTGCCGAATTCGTCAAAAATCGACGAATTCGTCAAAATTTGCCGAATTCGTCAAAAATCGGCGAATTCGTCAAAATTTGTCGGATTCGTCAAAAATCGACGAATTCGTCAAAATTTGCCGAATTCGTCAAAAATCGGCGAATTCGTCAAAATTTGCCGAATTCGTCAAAAATCGACGAATTCGTCAAAATTTGCCGAATTCGTCAAAAATCGGCGAATTCGTCAAAATTTGCCGAATTCGTCAAAAATCGACGAAAAATTTGGCGAATTCGTCAAAAATCGGCGAATTCGTCAAAATTCGCGAATTCGTCAAAAATCGACGAATTCGTCAAAATTTGCAGAATTCGTCAAAAATCGGCGAATTCGTCAAAATTTGCCGAATTCGTCAAAAATCTGCGAATTCGTCAAAATTTGCCGAATTCGTCAAAAATCGACGAATTCGTCAAAAATCGGCGAATTCGTCAAAATTTGCCGAATTCGTCAAAATCGACGAATTCGTCAAAATTTGCCGAATTCGTCAAAATCGACGAATTCGTCAAAAATCGGCGTATTCGCCGTCAAAAATCGCCGAAATTGTGACGAATTTGCCGATTTGATGAATAGTTGAATTCGGCGAACTCGGCGAATTCGGCGAACTCGGCGAATTCGGCGAACTCGGCGAACTCGGCGAATTCGGCGAACTCGGCGAACTCGGCGAATTCGGCGAACTCGGCGAATTCGGCGAACTCGGCGAACTCGGCGAATTCGAATTCACAATTTTTTAGGAAAAATTTTGCAAAATTTAAAATTCAAATATCTTGTTAAATAAGCCTCGTAGTTTTTTGCCAGAATTTAGCAAAACTTAAAATGCAAATATCTCGTTAAATAAGCCCCGTAGAAGGAAAGGGGCGAAATTTTTTTATCACTAATTTTTGCCCAGAATTTAGCAAAACTTAAAATGCAAATATCTCGTTAAATAAGCCCCGTAGAAGGAAAAGGGCGAAATTTTGTTATCACTATTATTTGGATAAAATTTAGCAAAACTTAAAATGCAAATATCTCGTTAAATAATCCCCGAAGAAGGAAAAGGGCGAAATTTTGTTATCACAATTTTTTAGCAAAAATTTTGCAAAATTTAAAATTCAAATATCTTGTAGAAGGAAAAGGACGAAATTTTGTTATCACTAATTTTTGGCCAAAATTTAGCAAAACTTAAAATGCAAATATCTCGTTAAATAAGCCCCGTAGAAGGAAAAGGGCGAACTTTTGTTATCACTAATTTTTGGCCAGAATTTAGCAAAACTTAAAATGCTAATATCTCGTCAAAATTTGGCGAATTCGTCAAAAATCGGCGAATTCGTCAAAATTTGCCGAATTCGTCAAAAATCGACGAAAAATTTGGCGAATTCGTCAAAAATCGGCGAATTCGTCAAAAATCGACGAATTCGTCAAAATTTGCCGAATTCGTCAAAAATCGGCGAATTCGTCAAAATTTGCCGAATTCGCCAAAAATCTGCGAATTCGTCAAAATTTGCCGAATTCGTCAAAAATCGACGAATTCGTCAAAAATCGGCGAATTCGTCAAAATTTGCCGAATTCGTCAAAATCGACGAATTCGTCAAAATTTGCCGAATTCGTCAAAATCGACGAATTCGTCAAAAATCGGCGTATTCGCCGTCAAAAATCGCCGAAATTGTGACGAATTTGCCGATTTGATGAATAGTTGAATTCGGCGAACTCGGCGAATTCGGCGAACTCGGCGAACTCGGCGAACTCGGCGAACTCGGCGAATTCGGCGAATTCGGCGAACTCGGCGAATTCGGCGAACTCGGCGAACTTGGCGAACTCGGCGAACTCGGCGAATTCGGCGAACTCGGCGAATTCGGCGAACTCGGCGAATTCGGCGAACTCGGCGAATTCGGCGAACTCGGCGAACTCGGCGAATTCGGCGAACTCGGCGAACTCGGCGAATTCGGCGAACTCGGCGAACTCGGCGAATTCGGCGAACTCGGCGAACTCGGCGAACTCGGCGAACTCGGCGAATTCGGCGAACTCGGCGAACTCGGCGAATTCGGCGAACTCGGCGAACTCGGCGAATTCGAATTCACAATTTTTTAGGAAAAATTTTGCAAAATTTAAAATTCAAATATCTTGTTAAATAAGCCTCGTAGAAGGAAAAGGACGAAATTTTGTTATCCCTAATTTTTGCCCAGAATTTAGCAAAACTTAAAATGCAAATATCTCGTTAAATAAGCCCCGTAGAAGGAAAGGGGCGAACTTTTGTTATCACTAATTTTTGCCCAGAATTTAGCAAAACTTAAAATGCAAATATCTCGTTAAATAATCCCCGAAGAAGGAAAAGGGCGAAATTTTGTTATCACAATTTTTTAGCAAAAATTTTGCAAAATTTAAAATTCAAATATCTTGTAGAAGGAAAAGGACGAAATTTTGTTATCACTAATTTTTGGCCAAAATTTAGCAAAACTTAAAATGCAAATATCTCGTTAAATAAGCCCCGTAGAAGGAAAAGGGCGAACTTTTGTTATCACTAATTTTTGGCCAGAATTTAGCAAAACTTAAAATGCTAATATCTCGTCAAAATTTGGCGAATTCGTCAAAAATCGGCGAATTCGTCAAAATTCGCGAATTCGTCAAAAAACGACGAATTCCAAATAAAAAATTTGCCGAATTCGTCAAAAATCGACGAATTCGTCAAAAATCGGCGAATTCGTCAAAATTTGCCGAATTCGTCAAAATCGACGAATTCGTCAAAAATCGGCGAATTCGCCGTCAAAAATCGCCGAAATTGTGACGAATTTGCCAATTTGATGAATTCGCGAATTCGCTGAGTTCGCCGAATTCGCCGAGTTCGCCGAATTCGCCGAGTTCGCCGAGTTCGCCGAATTCGCCGAGTTCGCCGAATTAAAATGCTAATATCTCGTCAAAATTTGGCGAATTCGTCAAAATTCGCGAATTCGTCAAAAATCGGCGAATTCGTCAAAATTTGCCGAATTCGTCAAAAATCGGCGAATTCGTCAAAATTTGCCGAATTCGTCAAAAATCGACGAATTCGTCAAAAATCGACGCCAAATTTGGCGAATTCGTCAAAATCGACGAATTCGTCAAAATTTGCCGAATTCGTCAAAAATAATCCCCGAAGAAGGAAAAGGGCGAAATTTTGTTATCACAATTTTTTAGCAAAAATTTTGCAAAATTTAAAATTCAAATATCTTGTAGAAGGAAAAGGACGAAATTTTGTTATCACTAATTTTTGGCCAAAATTTAGCAAAACTTAAAATGCAAATATCTCGTTAAATAAGCCCCGTAGAAGGAAAAGGGCAGAATTTAGCAAAACTTAAAATGCAAATATCTCGTTAAATAAGCCCCGTAGAAGGAAAGGGGCGAACTTTTGTTATCACTAATTTTTGCCCAGAATTTAGCAAAACTTAAAATGCAAATATCTCGTTAAATAAGCCCCGTAGAAGGAAAAGGGCGAAATTTTGTTATCACTATTATTTGGATAAAATTTAGCAAAACTTAAAATGCAAATATCTCGTTAAATAATCCCCGAAGAAGGAAAAGGGCGAAATTTTGTTATCACAATTTTTTAGGAAAAATTGTGCAAAATTTAAAATTCAAATATCTTGTTAAATAAGCCTCGTAGAAGGAAAAGGACGAAATTTTGTTATCACTAATTTTTGCCCAGAATTTAGCAAAACTTAAAATGCAAATATCTCGTTAAATAAGCCCCCTAGAAGGAAAGGGGCGAACTTTTGTTATCACTAATTTTTGCCCAGAATTTAGCAAAACTTAAAATGCAAATATCTCGTTAAATAAGCCCCGTAGAAGGAAAAGGGCGAAATTTTGTTATCACTATTATTTGGATAAAATTTAGCAAAACTTATAATGCAAATATCTCGTTAAATAATCCCCGAAGAAGGAAAAGGGCGAAATTTTGTTATCACAATTTTTTAGCAAAAATTTTGCAAAATTTAAAATTCAAATATCTTGTTAAATAATCCTCGTAGAAGGAAAAGGACGAATTTTTGTTATCACTAATTTTTGCCCAGAATTTAGCAAAACTTAAAATGCAAATATCTCGTTAAATAAGCCCCGTAGAAGGAAAAGGGCGAACTTTTGTTATCACTAATTTTTGGCCAGAATTTAGCAAAACTTAAAATGCTAATATCTCGTCAAAATTTGGCGAATTCGTCAAAAATCGGCGAATTCGTCAAAATTCGCGAATTCGTCAAAAATCGACGAATTCGTCAAAATTTGCCGAATTCGTCAAAAATCGGCGAATTCGTCAAAAAATCGAAATTTTGTTATCACTATTATTTGGATAAAATTTAGCAAAACTTAAAATGCAAATATCTCGTTAAATAATCCCCGTAGAAGGAAAGGGGCGAACTTTTGTTATCACTAACTTAAAATGCAAATATCTCGTTAAATAATCCCCGTAGAAGGAAAGGGGCGAACTTTTGTTATCACTAATTTTTGCCCAGAATTTAGCAAAACTTAAAATGCAAATATCTCGTTAAATAAGCCCCGTAGAAGGAAAGGGGCGAACTTTTGTTATCACTAATTTTTGCCCAGAATTTAGCAAAACTTAAAATGCAAATATCTCGTTAAATAATCCCCGAAGAAGGAAAAGGGCGAAATTTTGTTATCACAATTTTTTAGGAAAAATTTTGCAAAATTTAAAATTCAAATATCTTGTTAAATAAGCCTCGTAGAAGGAAAAGGACGAAATTTTGTTATCACTAATTTTTGCCCAGAATTTAGCAAAACTTAAAATGCAAATATCTCGTTAAATAAGCCCCCTAGAAGGAAAGGGGCGAACTTTTGTTATCACTAATTTTTGCCCAGAATTTAGCAAAACTTAAAATGCAAATATCTCGTTAAATAAGCCCCGTAGAAGGAAAAGGGCAAAATTTTGTTATCACTATTATTTGGATAAAATTTAGCAAAACTTAAAATGCAAATATCTCGTTAAATAATCCCCGAAGAAGGAAAAGGGCGAAATTTTGTTATCACAATTTTTTAGGAAAAATTTTGCAAAATTTAAAATTCAAATATCTTGTTAAATAAGCCTCGTAGAAGGAAAAGGACGAAATTTTGTTATCACTAATTTTTGCCCAGAATTTAGCAAAACTTAAAATGCAAATATCTCGTTAAATAAGCCCCCTAGAAGGAAAGGGGCGAACTTTTGTTATCACTAATTTTTGCCCAGAATTTAGCAAAACTTAAAATGCAAATATCTCGTTAAATAAGCCCCGTAGAAGGAAAAGGGCGAAATTTTGTTATCACTATTATTTGGATAAAATTTAGCAAAACTTAAAATGCAAATATCTCGTTAAATAATCCCCGAAGAAGGAAAAGGGCGAAATTTTGTTATCACAATTTTTTAGCAAAAATTTTGCAAAATTTAAAATTCAAATATCTTGTTAAATAATCCTCGTAGAAGGAAAAGGACGAATTTTTGTTATCACTAATTTTTGCCCAGAATTTAGCAAAACTTAAAATGCAAATATCTCGTTAAATAAGCCCCGTAGAAGGAAAAGGGCGAACTTTTGTTATCACTAATTTTTGGCCAGAATTTAGCAAAACTTAAAATGCTAATATCTCGTCAAAATTTGGCGAATTCATCAAAAATCGGCGAATTCGTCAAAATTCGCGAATTCGTCAAAAATCGACGAATTCGTCAAAATTTGCCGAATTCGTCAAAAATCGGCGAATTCGTCAAAAAATCGAAATTTTGTTATCACTATTATTTGGATAAAATTTAGCAAAACTTAAAATGCAAATATCTCGTTAAATAATCCCCGTAGAAGGAAAGGGGCGAACTTTTGTTATCACTAACTTAAAATGCAAATATCTCGTTAAATAATCCCCGTAGAAGGAAAGGGGCGAACTTTTGTTATCACTAATTTTTGCCCAGAATTTAGCAAAACTTAAAATGCAAATATCTCGTTAAATAAGCCCCGTAGAAGGAAAGGGGCGAACTTTTGTTATCACTAATTTTTGCCCAGAATTTAGCAAAACTTAAAATGCAAATATCTCGTTAAATAATCCCCGAAGAAGGAAAAGGGCGAAATTTTGTTATCACAATTTTTTAGGAAAAATTTTGCAAAATTTAAAATTCAAATATCTTGTTAAATAAGCCTCGTAGAAGGAAAAGGACGAAATTTTGTTATCACTAATTTTTGAATTCGTCAAAAAATCGAAATTTTGTTATCACTATTATTTGGATAAAATTTAGCAAAACTTAAAATGCAAATATCTCGTTAAATAATCCCCGTAGAAGGAAAGGGGCGAACTTTTGTTATCACTAACTTAAAATGCAAATATCTCGTTAAATAATCCCCGTAGAAGGAAAGGGGCGAACTTTTGTTATCACTAATTTTTGCCCAGAATTTAGCAAAACTTAAAATGCAAATATCTCGTTAAATAAGCCCCGTAGAAGGAAAGGGGCGAACTTTTGTTATCACTAATTTTTGCCCAGAATTTAGCAAAACTTAAAATGCAAATATCTCGTTAAATAATCCCCGAAGAAGGAAAAGGGCGAAATTTTGTTATCACAATTTTTTAGGAAAAATTTTGCAAAATTTAAAATTCAAATATCTTGTTAAATATTAAAAATTTAAAATTCAAATATCTTGTTAAATAAGCCTCGTAGAAGGAAAAGGACGAAATTTTGTTATCACTAATTTTTGAATTCGTCAAAAAATCGAAATTTTGTTATCACTATTATTTGGATAAAATTTAGCAAAACTTAAAATGCAAATATCTCGTTAAATAATCCCCGTAGAAGGAAAGGGGCGAACTTTTGTTATCACTAACTTAAAATGCAAATATCTCGTTAAATAATCCCCGTAGAAGGAAAGGGGCGAACTTTTGTTATCACTAATTTTTGCCCAGAATTTAGCAAAACTTAAAATGCAAATATCTCGTTAAATAAGCCCCGTAGAAGGAAAGGGGCGAACTTTTGTTATCACTAATTTTTGCCCAGAATTTAGCAAAACTTAAAATGCAAATATCTCGTTAAATAATCCCCGAAGAAGGAAAAGGGCGAAATTTTGTTATCACAATTTTTTAGGAAAAATTTTGCAAAATTTAAAATTCAAATATCTTGTTAAATAAGCCTCGTAGAAGGAAAAGGACGAAATTTTGTTATCACTAATTTTTGCCCAGAATTTAGCAAAACTTAAAATGCAAATATCTCGTTAAATAAGCCCCCTAGAAGGAAAGGGGCGAACTTTTGTTATCACTAATTTTTGCCCAGAATTTAGCAAAACTTAAAATGCAAATATCTCGTTAAATAAGCCCCGTAGAAGGAAAAGGGCAAAATTTTGTTATCACTATTATTTGGATAAAATTTAGCAAAACTTAAAATGCAAATATCTCGTTAAATAATCCCCGAAGAAGGAAAAGGGCGAAATTTTGTTATCACAATTTTTTAGGAAAAATATTGCAAAATTTAAAATTCAAATATCTTGTTAAATAAGCCTCGTAGAAGGAAAAGGACGAAATTTTGTTATCACTAATTTTTGCCCAGAATTTAGCAAAACTTAAAATGCAAATATCTCGTTAAATAAGCCCCCTAGAAGGAAAGGGGCGAACTTTGGTTATCACTAATTTTTGCCCAGAATTTAGCAAAACTTAAAATGCAAATATCTCGTTAAATAAGCCCCGTAGAAGGAAAAGGGCGAAATTTTGTTATCACTATTATTTGGATAAAATTTAGCAAAACTTAAAATGCAAATATCTCGTTAAATAATCCCCGAAGAAGGAAAAGGGCGAAATTTTGTTATCACAATTTTTTAGCAAAAATTTTGCAAAATTTAAAATTCAAATATCTTGTTAAATAATCCTCGTAGAAGGAAAAGGACGAATTTTTGTTATCACTAATTTTTGCCCAGAATTTAGCAAAACTTAAAATGCAAATATCTCGTTAAATAAGCCCCGTAGAAGGAAAAGGGCGAACTTTTGTTATCACTAATTTTTGGCCAGAATTTAGCAAAACTTAAAATGCTAATATCTCGTCAAAATTTGGCGAATTCATCAAAAATCGGCGAATTCGTCAAAATTCGCGAATTCGTCAAAAATCGACGAATTCGTCAAAATTTGCCGAATTCGTCAAAAATCGGCGAATTCGTCAAAAAATCGAAATTTTGTTATCACTATTATTTGGATAAAATTTAGCAAAACTTAAAATGCAAATATCTCGTTAAATAATCCCCGTAGAAGGAAAGGGGCGAACTTTTGTTATCACTAACTTAAAATGCAAATATCTCGTTAAATAATCCCCGTAGAAGGAAAGGGGCGAACTTTTGTTATCACTAATTTTTGCCCAGAATTTAGCAAAACTTAAAATGCAAATATCTCGTTAAATAAGCCCCGTAGAAGGAAAGGGGCGAACTTTTGTTATCACTAATTTTTGCCCAGAATTTAGCAAAACTTAAAATGCAAATATCTCGTTAAATAATCCCCGAAGAAGGAAAAGGGCGAAATTTTGTTATCACAATTTTTTAGGAAAAATTTTGCAAAATTTAAAATTCAAATATCTTGTTAAATAAGCCTCGTAGAAGGAAAAGGACGAAATTTTGTTATCACTAATTTTTGCCCAGAATTTAGCAAAACTTAAAATGCAAATATCTCGTTAAATAAGCCCCCTAGAAGGAAAGGGGCGAACTTTTGTTATCACTAATTTTTGCCCAGAATTTAGCAAAACTTAAAATGCAAATATCTCGTTAAATAAGCCCCGTAGAAGGAAAAGGGCGAAATTTTGTTATCACTATTATTTGGATAAAATTTAGCAAAACTTAAAATGCAAATATCTCGTTAAATAATCCCCGAAGAAGGAAAAGGGCGAAATTTTGTTATCACAATTTTTTAGCAAAAATTTTGCAAAATTTAAAATTCAAATATCTTGTTAAATAAGCCTCGTAGAAGGAAAAGGACGAAATTTTGTTATCACTAATTTTTGCCCAGAATTTAGCAAAACTTAAAATGCAAATATCTCGTTAAATAAGCCCCCTAGAAGGAAAGGGGCGAACTTTTGTTATCACTAATTTTTGCCCAGAATTTAGCAAAACTTAAAATGCAAATATCTCGTTAAATAAGCCCCGTAGAAGGAAAAGGGCGAAATTTTGTTATCACTATTATTTGGATAAAATTTAGCAAAACTTAAAATGCAAATATCTCGTTAAATAATCCCCGAAGAAGGAAAAGGGCGAAATTTTGTTATCACAATTTTTTAGCAAAAATTTTGCAAAATTTAAAATTCAAATATCTTGTAGAAGGAAAAGGACGAAATTTTGTTATCACTAATTTTTGGCCAAAATTTAGCAAAACTTAAAATGCAAATATCTCGTTAAATAAGCCCCGTAGAAGGAAAAGGGCGAACTTTTGTTATCACTAATTTTTGGCCAGAATTAAGCAAAACTTAAAATGCTAATATCTCGTCAAAATTTGGCGAATTCGTCAAAAATCGGCGAATTCGGCGAACTCGGCGAATTCGGCGAACTCGGCGAATCGGCGTCAAAATCGGCGAATTCGTCAAAAATCGACGTATTCGCCGATTTTTGACGAATTCGTCAAAATTTGCCGAATTCGTCAAAAATCGGCGAATTCGTCAAAATTTGCCGAATTCGTCAAAAATCGACGAATTCGTCAAAATTTGCCGAATTCGTCAAAAATCGGCGAATTCGTCAAAATTTGTCGGATTCGTCAAAAATCGACGAATTCGTCAAAATTTGCCGAATTCGTCAAAAATCGGCGAATTCGTCAAAATTTGCCGAATTCGTCAAAATTTGCCGAATTCGTCAAAAATCGGCGAATTCGTCAAAATTTGCCGAATTCGTCAAAAATCGACGAAAAATTTGGCGAATTCGTCAAAAATCGGCGAATTCGTCAAAATTCGCGAATTCGTCAAAAATCGACGAATTCGTCAAAATTTGCAGAATTCGTCAAAAATCGGCGAATTCGTCAAAATTTGCCGAATTCGTCAAAAATCTGCGAATTCGTCAAAATTTGCCGAATTCGTCAAAATTCGCGAATTCGTCAAAAATCGACGAATTCGTCAAAATTTGCCGAATTCGTCAAAAATCGGCGAATTCGTCAAAATTTGCCGAATTCGTCAAAAATCTGCGAATTCGTCAAAATTTGCCGAATTCGTCAAAAATCGACGAATTCGTCAAAAATCGGCGAATTCGTCAAAATTTGCCGAATTCGTCAAAATCGACGAATTCGTCAAAATTTGCCGTCAAAAATCGCCGAAATTGTGACGAATTTGCCGATTTGATGAATAGTTGAATTCGGCGAACTCGGCGAATTCGGCGAACTCGGCGAACTCGGCGAACTCGGCGAATTCGGCGAACTCGGCGAACTCGGCGAACTCGGCGAACTCGGCGAACTCGGCGAATTCGGCGAACTCGGCGAACTCGGCGAACTCGGCGAACTCGGCGAACTCGGCGAACTCGGCGAATTCGGCGAACTCGGCGAACTCGGCGAATTCGGCGAACTCGGCGAACTCGGCGAATTCGGCGAATTCGGCGAACTCGGCGAACTCGGCGAACTCGGCGAACTCGGCGAATTCGGCGAACTCGGCGAATTCGGCGAACTCGGCGAATTCGAATTCACAATTTTTTAGGAAAAATTTTGCAAAATTTAAAATTCAAATATCTTGTTAAATAAGCCTCGTAGAAGGAAAAGGACGAAATTTTGTTATCCCTAATTTTTGCCCAGAATTTAGCAAAACTTAAAATGCAAATATCTCGTTAAATAAGCCCCGTAGAAGGAAAGGGGCGAACTTTTGTTATCACTAATTTTTGCCCAGAATTTAGCAAAACTTAAAATGCAAATATCTCGTTAAATAAGCCCCGTAGAAGGAAAAGGGCGAAATTTTGTTATCACTATTATTTGGATAAAATTTAGCAAAACTTAAAATGCAAATATCTCGTTAAATAATCCCCGAAGAAGGTAAAGGGCGAAATTTTGTTATCACAATTTTTTAGCAAAAATTTTGCAAAATTTAAAATTCAAATATCTTGTAGAAGGAAAAGGACGAAATTTTGTTATCACTAATTTTTGGCCAAAATTTAGCAAAACTTAAAATGCAAATATCTCGTTAAATAAGCCCCGTAGAAGGAAAAGGGCAGAATTTAGCAAAACTTAAAATGCAAATATCTCGTTAAATAAGCCCCGTAGAAGGAAAGGGGCGAACTTTTGTTATCACTAATTTTTGCCCAGAATTTAGCAAAACTTAAAATGCAAATATCTCGTTAAATAAGCCCCGTAGAAGGAAAAGGGCGAAATTTTGTTATCACTATTATTTGGATAAAATTTAGCAAAACTTAAAATGCAAATATCTCGTTAAATAATCCCCGAAGAAGGAAAAGGGCGAAATTTTGTTATCACAATTTTTTAGGAAAAATTTTGCAAAATTTAAAATTCAAATATCTTGTTAAATAAGCCTCGTAGAAGGAAAAGGACGAAATTTTGTTATCACTAATTTTTGCCCAGAATTTAGCAAAACTTAAAATGCAAATATCTCGTTAAATAAGCCCCCTAGAAGGAAAGGGGCGAACTTTTGTTATCACTAATTTTTGCCCAGAATTTAGCAAAACTTAAAATGCAAATATCTCGTTAAATAAGCCCCGTAGAAGGAAAAGGGCGAAATTTTGTTATCACTATTATTTGGATAAAATTTGCCGATTTGATGAATAGTTGAATTCGGCGAACTCGGCGAATTCGGCGAACTCGGCGAACTCGGCGAACTCGGCGAATTCGGCGAACTCGGCGAACTCGGCGAATTCGGCGAACTCGGCGAACTCGGCGAACTCGGCGAATTCGGCGAACTCGGCGAACTCGGCGAATTCGGCGAACTCGGCGAATTCGGCGAACTCGGCGAACTCGGCGAATTCGAATTCACAATTTTTTAGGAAAAATTTTGCAAAATTTAAAATTCAAATATCTTGTTAAATAAGCCTCGTAGAAGGAAAAGGACGAAATTTTGTTATCACTAATTTTTGCCCAGAATTTAGCAAAACTTAAAATGCAAATATCTCGTTAAATAAGCCCCGTAGAAGGAAAGGGGCGAACTTTTGTTATCACTAATTTTTGCCCAGAATTTAGCAAAACTTAAAATGCAAATATCTCGTTAAATAAGCCCCGTAGAAGGAAAAGGGCGAAATTTTGTTATCACTATTATTTGGATAAAATTTAGCAAAACTTAAAATGCAAATATCTCGTTAAATAATCCCCGAAGAAGGAAAAGGGCGAAATTTTGTTATCACAATTTTTTAGCAAAAATTTTGCAAAATTTAAAATTCAAATATCTTGTAGAAGGAAAAGGACGAAATTTTGTTATCACTAATTTTTGGCCAAAATTTAGCAAAACTTAAAATGCAAATATCTCGTTAAATAAGCCCCGTAGAAGGAAAAGGGCGAACTTTTGTTATCACTAATTTTTGGCCAGAATTTAGCAAAACTTAAAATGCTAATATCTCGTCAAAATTTGGCGAATTCGTCAAAAATCGGCGAATTCGTCAAAATTTGCCGAATTCGTCAAAAATCGACGAAAAATTTGGCGAATTCGTCAAAAATCGGCGAATTCGTCAAAATTCGCGAATTCGTCAAAAATCGACGAATTCGTCAAAATTTGCCGAATTCGTCAAAAATCGGCGAATTCGTCAAAATTTGCCGAATTCGTCAAAAATCTGCGAATTCGTCAAAATTTGCCGAATTCGTCAAAAATCGACGAATTCGTCAAAAATCGGCGAATTCGTCAAAATTTGCCGAATTCGTCAAAATCGACGAATTCGTCAAAATTTGCCGAATTCGTCAAAATCGACGAATTCGTCAAAAATCGGCGTATTCGCCGTCAAAAATCGCCGAAATTGTGACGAATTTGCCGATTTGATGAATAGTTGAATTCGGCGAACTCGGCGAATTCGGCGAACTCGGCGAACTCGGCGAACTCGGCGAATTCGGCGAACTCGGCGAATTCGGCGAACTCGGCGAATTCGGCGAACTCGGCGAACTCGGCGAATTCGGCGAACTCGGCGAACTCGGCGAATTCGGCGAACTCGGCGAACTCGGCGAACTCGGCGAATTCGGCGAACTCGGCGAACTCGGCGAATTCGGCGAACTCGGCGAATTCGAATTCACAATTTTTTAGGAAAAATTTTGCAAAATTTAAAATTCAAATATCTTGTTAAATAAGCCTCGTAGAAGGAAAAGGACGAAATTTTGTTATCCCTAATTTTTGCCCAGAATTTAGCAAAACTTAAAATGCAAATATCTCGTTAAATAAGCCCCGTAGAAGGAAAGGGGCGAACTTTTGTTATCACTAATTTTTGCCCAGAATTTAGCAAAACTTAAAATGCAAATATCTCGTTAAATAAGCCCCGTAGAAGGAAAAGGGCGAAATTTTGTTATCACTATTATTTGGATAAAATTTAGCAAAACTTAAAATGCAAATATCTCGTTAAATAATCCCCGAAGAAGGTAAAGGGCGAAATTTTGTTATCACAATTTTTTAGCAAAAATTTTGCAAAATTTAAAATTCAAATATCTTGTAGAAGGAAAAGGACGAAATTTTGTTATCACTAATTTTTGGCCAAAATTTAGCAAAACTTAAAATGCAAATATCTCGTTAAATAAGCCCCGTAGAAGGAAAAGGGCAGAATTTAGCAAAACTTAAAATGCAAATATCTCGTTAAATAAGCCCCGTAGAAGGAAAGGGGCGAACTTTTGTTATCACTAATTTTTGCCCAGAATTTAGCAAAACTTAAAATGCAAATATCTCGTTAAATAAGCCCCGTAGAAGGAAAAGGGCGAAATTTTGTTATCACTATTATTTGGATAAAATTTAGCAAAACTTAAAATGCAAATATCTCGTTAAATAATCCCCGAAGAAGGAAAAGGGCGAAATTTTGTTATCACAATTTTTTAGGAAAAATTTTGCAAAATTTAAAATTCAAATATCTTGTTAAATAAGCCTCGTAGAAGGAAAAGGACGAAATTTTGTTATCACTAATTTTTGCCCAGAATTTAGCAAAACTTAAAATGCAAATATCTCGTTAAATAAGCCCCCTAGAAGGAAAGGGGCGAACTTTTGTTATCACTAATTTTTGCCCAGAATTTAGCAAAACTTAAAATGCAAATATCTCGTTAAATAAGCCCCGTAGAAGGAAAAGGGCGAAATTTTGTTATCACTATTATTTGGATAAAATTTGCCGATTTGATGAATAGTTGAATTCGGCGAACTCGGCGAATTCGGCGAACTCGGCGAACTCGGCGAACTCGGCGAATTCGGCGAACTCGGCGAACTCGGCGAATTCGGCGAACTCGGCGAACTCGGCGAACTCGGCGAATTCGGCGAACTCGGCGAACTCGGCGAATTCGGCGAACTCGGCGAATTCGGCGAACTCGGCGAACTCGGCGAATTCGAATTCACAATTTTTTAGGAAAAATTTTGCAAAATTTAAAATTCAAATATCTTGTTAAATAAGCCTCGTAGAAGGAAAAGGACGAAATTTTGTTATCACTAATTTTTGCCCAGAATTTAGCAAAACTTAAAATGCAAATATCTCGTTAAATAAGCCCCGTAGAAGGAAAGGGGCGAACTTTTGTTATCACTAATTTTTGCCCAGAATTTAGCAAAACTTAAAATGCAAATATCTCGTTAAATAAGCCCCGTAGAAGGAAAAGGGCGAAATTTTGTTATCACTATTATTTGGATAAAATTTAGCAAAACTTAAAATGCAAATATCTCGTTAAATAATCCCCGAAGAAGGAAAAGGGCGAAATTTTGTTATCACAATTTTTTAGCAAAAATTTTGCAAAATTTAAAATTCAAATATCTTGTAGAAGGAAAAGGACGAAATTTTGTTATCACTAATTTTTGGCCAAAATTTAGCAAAACTTAAAATGCAAATATCTCGTTAAATAAGCCCCGTAGAAGGAAAAGGGCGAACTTTTGTTATCACTAATTTTTGGCCAGAATTTAGCAAAACTTAAAATGCTAATATCTCGTCAAAATTTGGCGAATTCGTCAAAAATCGGCGAATTCGTCAAAATTTGCCGAATTCGTCAAAAATCGACGAAAAATTTGGCGAATTCGTCAAAAATCGGCGAATTCGTCAAAAATCGGCGAATTCGTCAAAATTCGCGAATTCGTCAAAAATCGACGAATTCGTCAAAATTTGCCGAATTCGTCAAAAATCGGCGAATTCGTCAAAATTTGCCGAATTCGTCAAAAATCTGCGAATTCGTCAAAATTTGCCGAATTCGTCAAAAATCGACGAATTCGTCAAAAATCGGCGAATTCGTCAAAATTTGCCGAATTCGTCAAAATCGACGAATTCGTCAAAATTTGCCGAATTCGTCAAAATCGACGAATTCGTCAAAAATCGGCGTATTCGCCGTCAAAAATCGCCGAAATTGTGACGAATTTGCCGATTTGATGAATAGTTGAATTCGGCGAACTCGGCGAATTCGGCGAACTCGGCGAACTCGGCGAACTCGGCGAATTCGGCGAACTCGGCGAATTCGGCGAACTCGGCGAATTCGGCGAACTCGGCGAACTCGGCGAATTCGGCGAACTCGGCGAACTCGGCGAATTCGGCGAACTCGGCGAACTCGGCGAACTCGGCGAATTCGGCGAACTCGGCGAACTCGGCGAACTCGGCGAATTCGGCGAACTCGGCGAATTCGAATTCACAATTTTTTAGGAAAAATTTTGCAAAATTTAAAATTCAAATATCTTGTTAAATAAGCCTCGTAGAAGGAAAAGGACGAAATTTTGTTATCCCTAATTTTTGCCCAGAATTTAGCAAAACTTAAAATGCAAATATCTCGTTAAATAAGCCCCGTAGAAGGAAAGGGGCGAACTTTTGTTATCACTAATTTTTGCCCAGAATTTAGCAAAACTTAAAATGCAAATATCTCGTTAAATAAGCCCCGTAGAAGGAAAAGGGCGAAATTTTGTTATCACTATTATTTGGATAAAATTTAGCAAAACTTAAAATGCAAATATCTCGTTAAATAATCCCCGAAGAAGGAAAAGGGCGAAATTTTGTTATCACAATTTTTTAGCAAAAATTTTGCAAAATTTAAAATTCAAATATCTTGTAGAAGGAAAAGGACGAAATTTTGTTATCACTAATTTTTGGCCAAAATTTAGCAAAACTTAAAATGCAAATATCTCGTTAAATAAGCCCCGTAGAAGGAAAAGGGCAGAATTTAGCAAAACTTAAAATGCAAATATCTCGTTAAATAAGCCCCGTAGAAGGAAATGGGCGAACTTTTGTTATCACTAATTTTTGCCCAGAATTTAGCAAAACTTAAAATGCAAATATCTCGTTAAATAAGCCCCGTAGAAGGAAAAGGGCGAAATTTTGTTATCACTATTATTTGGATAAAATTTAGCAAAACTTAAAATGCAAATATCTCGTTAAATAATCCCCGAAGAAGGAAAAGGGCGAAATTTTGTTATCACAATTTTTTAGGAAAAATTTTGCAAAATTTAAAATTCAAATATCTTGTTAAATAAGCCTCGTAGAAGGAAAAGGACGAAATTTTGTTATCACTAATTTTTGCCCAGAATTTAGCAAAACTTAAAATGCAAATATCTCGTTAAATAAGCCCCCTAGAAGGAAAGGGGCGAACTTTTGTTATCACTAATTTTTGCCCAGAATTTAGCAAAACTTAAAATGCAAATATCTCGTTAAATAAGCCCCGTAGAAGGAAAAGGGCGAAATTTTGTTATCACTATTATTTGGATAAAATTTAGCAAAACTTAAAATGCAAATATCTCGTTAAATAATCCCCGAAGAAGGAAAAGGGCGAAATTTTGTTATCACAATTTTTTAGCAAAAATTTTGCAAAATTTAAAATTCAAATATCTTGTTAAATAATCCTCGTAGAAGGAAAAGGACGAATTTTTGTTATCACTAATTTTTGCCCAGAATTTAGCAAAACTTAAAATGCAAATATCTCGTTAAATAAGCCCCGTAGAAGGAAAAGGGCGAACTTTTGTTATCACTAATTTTTGGCCAGAATTTAGCAAAACTTAAAATGCTAATATCTCGTCAAAATTTGGCGAATTCGTCAAAAATCGGCGAATTCGTCAAAATTCGCGAATTCGTCAAAAATCGACGAATTCGTCAAAATTTGCCGAATTCGTCAAAAATCGGCGAATTCGTCAAAAAATCGAAATTTTGTTATCACTATTATTTGGATAAAATTTAGCAAAACTTAAAATGCAAATATCTCGTTAAATAATCCCCGTAGAAGGAAAGGGGCGAACTTTTGTTATCACTAACTTAAAATGCAAATATCTCGTTAAATAATCCCCGTAGAAGGAAAGGGGCGAACTTTTGTTATCACTAATTTTTGCCCAGAATTTAGCAAAACTTAAAATGCAAATATCTCGTTAAATAAGCCCCGTAGAAGGAAAGGGGCGAACTTTTGTTATCACTAATTTTTGCCCAGAATTTAGCAAAACTTAAAATGCAAATATCTCGTTAAATAATCCCCGAAGAAGGAAAAGGGCGAAATTTTGTTATCACAATTTTTTAGGAAAAATTTTGCAAAATTTAAAATTCAAATATCTTGTTAAATAAGCCTCGTAGAAGGAAAAGGACGAAATTTTGTTATCACTAATTTTTGCCCAGAATTTAGCAAAACTTAAAATGCAAATATCTCGTTAAATAAGCCCCCTAGAAGGAAAGGGGCGAACTTTTGTTATCACTAATTTTTGCCCAGAATTTAGCAAAACTTAAAATGCAAATATCTCGTTAAATAAGCCCCGTAGAAGGAAAAGGGCGAAATTTTGTTATCACTATTATTTGGATAAAATTTAGCAAAACTTAAAATGCAAATATCTCGTTAAATAATCCCCGAAGAAGGAAAAGGGCGAAATTTTGTTATCACAATTTTTTAGCAAAAATTTTGCAAAATTTAAAATTCAAATATCTTGTTAAATAAGCCTCGTAGAAGGAAAAGGACGAAATTTTGTTATCACTAATTTTTGCCCAGAATTTAGCAAAACTTAAAATGCAAATATCTCGTTAAATAAGCCCCCTAGAAGGAAAGGGGCTAACTTTTGTTATCACTAATTTTTGCCCAGAATTTAGCAAAACTTAAAATGCAAATATCTCGTTAAATAAGCCCCGTAGAAGGAAAAGGGCGAAATTTTGTTATCACTATTATTTGGATAAAATTTAGCAAAACTTAAAATGCAAATATCTCGTTAAATAATCCCCGAAGAAGGAAAAGGGCGAAATTTTGCTATCACAATTTTTTAGCAAAAATTTTGCAAAATTTAAAATTCAAATATCTTGTTAAATAATCCTCGTAGAAGGAAAAGGACGAATTTTTGTTATCACTAATTTTTGCCCAGAATTTAGCAAAACTTAAAATGCAAATATCTCGTTAAATAAGCCCCGTAGAAGGAAAAGGGCGAACTTTTGTTATCACTAATTTTTGGCCAGAATTTAGCAAAACTTAAAATGCTAATATCTCGTCAAAATTTGGCGAATTCGTCAAAAATCGGCGAATTCGTCAAAATTCGCGAATTCGTCAAAAATCGACGAATTCGTCAAAATTTGCCGAATTCGTCAAAAATCGGCGAATTCGTCAAAAAATCGAAATTTTGTTATCACTATTATTTGGATAAAATTTAGCAAAACTTAAAATGCAAATATCTCGTTAAATAATCCCCGTAGAAGGAAAGGGGCGAACTTTTGTTATCACTAACTTAAAATGCAAATATCTCGTTAAATAATCCCCGTAGAAGGAAAGGGGCGAACTTTTGTTATCACTAATTTTTGCCCAGAATTTAGCAAAACTTAAAATGCAAATATCTCGTTAAATAAGCCCCGTAGAAGGAAAGGGGCGAACTTTTGTTATCACTAATTTTTGCCCAGAATTTAGCAAAACTTAAAATGCAAATATCTCGTTAAATAATCCCCGAAGAAGGAAAAGGGCGAAATTTTGTTATCACAATTTTTTAGGAAAAATTTTGCAAAATTTAAAATTCAAATATCTTGTTAAATAAGCCTCGTAGAAGGAAAAGGACGAAATTTTGTTATCACTAATTTTTGCCCAGAATTTAGCAAAACTTAAAATGCAAATATCTCGTTAAATAAGCCCCCTAGAAGGAAAGGGGCGAACTTTTGTTATCACTAATTTTTGCCCAGAATTTAGCAAAACTTAAAATGCAAATATCTCGTTAAATAAGCCCCGTAGAAGGAAAAGGGCGAAATTTTGTTATCACTATTATTTGGATAAAATTTAGCAAAACTTAAAATGCAAATATCTCGTTAAATAATCCCCGAAGAAGGAAAAGGGCGAAATTTTGTTATCACAATTTTTTAGCAAAAATTTTGCAAAATTTAAAATTCAAATATCTTGTTAAATAAGCCTCGTAGAAGGAAAAGGACGAAATTTTGTTATCACTAATTTTTGCCCAGAATTTAGCAAAACTTAAAATGCAAATATCTCGTTAAATAAGCCCCCTAGAAGGAAAGGGGCGAACTTTTGTTATCACTAATTTTTGCCCAGAATTTAGCAAAACTTAAAATGCAAATATCTCGTTAAATAAGCCCCGTAGAAGGAAAAGGGCGAATTTTGTTATCACTATTATTTGGATAAAATTTAGCAAAACTTAAAATGCAAATATCTCGTTAAATAATCCCCGAAGAAGGAAAAGGGCGAAATTTTGTTATCACAATTTTTTAGCAAAAATTTTGCAAAATTTAAAATTCTAATATCTTGTAGAAGGAAAAGGACGAAATTTTGTTATCACTAATTTTTGGCCAAAATTTAGCAAAACTTAAAATGCAAATATCTCGTTAAATAAGCCCCGTAGAAGGAAAAGGGCGAACTTTTGTTATCACTAATTTTTGGCCAGAATTAAGCAAAACTTAAAATGCTAATATCTCGTCAAAATTTGGCGAATTCGTCAAAAATCGGCGAATTCGGCGAACTCGGCGAATTCGGCGAACTCGGCGAATCGGCGTCAAAATCGGCGAATTCGTCAAAAATCGACGAATTCGCCGATTTTTGACGAATTCGTCAAAATTTGCCGAATTCGTCAAAAATCGGCGAATTCGTCAAAATTTGCCGAATTCGTCAAAAATCGACGAATTCGTCAAAATTTGCCGAATTCGTCAAAAATCGGCGAATTCGTCAAAATTTGTCGGATTCGTCAAAAATCGACGAATTCGTCAAAATTTGCCGAATTCGTCAAAAATCGGCGAATTCGTCAAAATTTGCCGAATTCGTCAAAAATCGACGAATTCGTCAAAATTTGCCGAATTCGTCAAAAATTGGCGAATTCGTCAAAATTTGCCGAATTCGTCAAAAATCGACGAAAAATTTGGCGAATTCGTCAAAAATCGGCGAATTCGTCAAAAATCGACGAATTCGTCAAAATTTGCAGAATTCGTCAAAAATCGGCGAATTCGTCAAAATTTGCCGAATTCGTCAAAAATCTGCGAATTCGTCAAAATTTGCCGAATTCGTCAAAAATCGACGAATTCGTCAAAAATCGGCGAATTCGTCAAAATTTGCCGAATTCGTCAAAATCGACGAATTCGTCAAAATTTGCCGAATTCGTCAAAATCGACGAATTCGTCAAAAATCGGCGTATTCGCCGTCAAAAATCGCCGAAATTGTGACGAATTTGCCGATTTGATGAATAGTTGAATTCGGCGAACTCGGCGAATTCGGCGAACTCGGCGAACTCGGCGAACTCGGCGAATTCGGCGAATTCGGCGAACTCGGCGAATTCGGCGAACTCGGCGAATTCGGCGAACTCGGCGAATTCGGCGAACTCGGCGAACTCGGCGAACTCGGCGAATTCGGCGAACTCGGCGAATTCGGCGAACTCGGCGAACTCGGCGAATTCGAATTCACAATTTTTTAGGAAAAATTTTGCAAAATTTAAAATTCAAATATCTTGTTCGGCGAACTCGGCGAACTCGGCGAACTCGGCGAATTCGGCGAACTCGGCGAACTCGGCGAACTCGGCGAACTCGGCGAATTCGGCGAACTCGGCGAACTCGGCGAACTCGGCGAATTCGGCGAACTCGGCGAATTCGGCGAATTCGAATTCACAATTTTTTAGGAAAAATTTTGCAAAATTTAAAATTCAAATATCTTGTTAAATAAGCCTCGTAGAAGGAAAAGGACGAAATTTTGTTATCCCTAATTTTTGCCCAGAATTTAGCAAAACTTAAAATGCAAATATCTCGTTAAATAAGCCCCGTAGAAGGAAAGGGGCGAACTTTTGTTATCACTAATTTTTGCCCAGAATTTAGCAAAACTTAAAATGCAAATATCTCGTTAAATAAGCCCCGTAGAAGGAAAAGGGCGAAATTTTGTTATCACTATTATTTGGATAAAATTTAGCAAAACTTAAAATGCAAATATCTCGTTAAATAATCCCCGAAGAAGGAAAAGGGCGAAATTTTGTTATCACAATTTTTTAGCAAAAATTTTGCAAAATTTAAAATTCAAATATATCAAAAGGACGAAATTTTGTTATCACTAATTTTTGGCCAAAATTTAGCAAAACTTAAAATGCAAATATCTCGTTAAATAAGCCCCGTAGAAGGAAAAGGGCGAACTTTTGTTATCACTAATTTTTGGCCAGAATTTAGCAAAACTTAAAATGCTAATATCTCGTCAAAATTTGGCGAATTCGTCAAAAATCGGCGAATTCGTCAAAATTCGCGAATTCGTCAAAAAACGACGAATTCCAAATAAAAAATTTGCCGAATTCGTCAAAAATCGACGAATTCGTCAAAAATCGGCGAATTCGTCAAAATTTGCCGAATTCGTCAAAATCGACGAATTCGTCAAAAATCGGCGAATTCGCCGTCAAAAATCGCCGAAATTGTGACGAATTTGCCAATTTGATGAATTCGCGAATTCGCTGAGTTCGCCGAATTCGCCGAGTTCGCCGAGTTCGCCGAATTCGCCGAGTTCGCCGAATTAAAATGCTAATATCTCGTCAAAATTTGGCGAATTCGTCAAAATTCGCGAATTCGTCAAAAATCGGCGAATTCGTCAAAATTTGCCGAATTCGTCAAAAATCGGCGAATTCGTCAAAAATCGACGAATTCGTCAAAAATCGACGCCAAATTTGGCGAATTCGTCAAAATTTGCCGAATTCGTCAAAAATAATCCCCGAAGAAGGAAAAGGGCGAAATTTTGTTATCACAATTTTTTAGCAAAAATTTTGCAAAATTTAAAATTCAAATATCTTGTAGAAGGAAAAGGACGAAATTTTGTTATCACTAATTTTTGGCCAAAATTTAGCAAAACTTAAAATGCAAATATCTCGTTAAATAAGCCCCGTAGAAGGAAAAGGGCAGAATTTAGCAAAACTTAAAATGCAAATATCTCGTTAAATAAGCCCCGTAGAAGGAAAGGGGCGAACTTTTGTTATCACTAATTTTTGCCCAGAATTTAGCAAAACTTAAAATGCAAATATCTCGTTAAATAAGCCCCGTAGAAGGAAAAGGGCGAAATTTTGTTATCACTATTATTTGGATAAAATTTAGCAAAACTTAAAATGCAAATATCTCGTTAAATAATCCCCGAAGAAGGAAAAGGGCGAAATTTTGTTATCACAATTTTTTAGGAAAAATTTTGCAAAATTTAAAATTCAAATATCTTGTTAAATAAGCCTCGTAGAAGGAAAAGGACGAAATTTTGTTATCACTAATTTTTGCCCAGAATTTAGCAAAACTTAAAATGCAAATATCTCGTTAAATAAGCCCCCTAGAAGGAAAGGGGCGAACTTTTGTTATCACTAATTTTTGCCCAGAATTTAGCAAAACTTAAAATGCAAATATCTCGTTAAATAAGCCCCGTAGAAGGAAAAGGGCGAAATTTTGTTATCACTATTATTTGGATAAAATTTAGCAAAACTTAAAATGCAAATATCTCGTTAAATAATCCCCGAAGAAGGAAAAGGGCGAAATTTTGTTATCACAATTTTTTAGCAAAAATTTTGCAAAATTTAAAATTCAAATATCTTGTTAAATAATCCTCGTAGAAGGAAAAGGACGAATTTTTGTTATCACTAATTTTTGCCCAGAATTTAGCAAAACTTAAAATGCAAATATCTCGTTAAATAAGCCCCGTAGAAGGAAAAGGGCGAACTTTTGTTATCACTAATTTTTGGCCAGAATTTAGCAAAACTTAAAATGCTAATATCTCGTCAAAATTTGGCGAATTCGTCAAAAATCGGCGAATTCGTCAAAATTCGCGAATTCGTCAAAAATCGACGAATTCGTCAAAATTTGCCGAATTCGTCAAAAATCGGCGAATTCGTCAAAAAATCGAAATTTTGTTATCACTATTATTTGGATTAAATTTAGCAAAACTTAAAATGCAAATATCTCGTTAAATAATCCCCGTAGAAGGAAAGGGGCGAACTTTTGTTATCACTAACTTAAAATGCAAATATCTCGTTAAATAATCCCCGTAGAAGGAAAGGGGCGAACTTTTGTTATCACTAATTTTTGCCCAGAATTTAGCAAAACTTAAAATGCAAATATCTCGTTAAATAAGCCCCGTAGAAGGAAAGGGGCGAACTTTTGTTATCACTAATTTTTGCCCAGAATTTAGCAAAACTTAAAATGCAAATATCTCGTTAAATAATCCCCGAAGAAGGAAAAGGGCGAAATTTTGTTATCACAATTTTTTAGGAAAAATTTTGCAAAATTTAAAATTCAAATATCTTGTTAAATAAGCCTCGTAGAAGGAAAAGGACGAAATTTTGTTATCACTAATTTTTGCCCAGAATTTAGCAAAACTTAAAATGCAAATATCTCGTTAAATAAGCCCCCTAGAAGGAAAGGGGCGAACTTTTGTTATCACTAATTTTTGCCCAGAATTTAGCAAAACTTAAAATGCAAATATCTCGTTAAATAAGCCCCGTAGAAGGAAAAGGGCGAAATTTTGTTATCACTATTATTTGGATAAAATTTAGCAAAACTTAAAATGCAAATATCTCGTTAAATAATCCCCGAAGAAGGAAAAGGGCGAAATTTTGTTATCACAATTTTTTAGCAAAAATTTTGCAAAATTTAAAATTCAAATATCTTGTTAAATAAGCCTCGTAGAAGGAAAAGGACGAAATTTTGTTATCACTAATTTTTGCCCAGAATTTAGCAAAACTTAAAATGCAAATATCTCGTTAAATAAGCCTCCTAGAAGGAAAGGGGCGAACTTTTGTTATCACTAATTTTTGCCCAGAATTTAGCAAAACTTAAAATGCAAATATCTCGTTAAATAAGCCCCGTAGAAGGAAAAGGGCGAAATTTTGTTATCACTATTATTTGGATAAAATTTAGCAAAACTTAAAATGCAAATATCTCGTTAAATAATCCCCGAAGAAGGAAAAGGGCGAAATTTTGTTATCACAATTTTTTAGCAAAAATTTTGCAAAATTTAAAATTCAAATATCTTGTAGAAGGAAAAGGACGAAATTTTGTTATCACTAATTTTTGGCCAAAATTTAGCAAAACTTAAAATGCAAATATCTCGTTAAATAAGCCCCGTAGAAGGAAAAGGGCGAACTTTTGTTATCACTAATTTTTGGCCAGAATTAAGCAAAACTTAAAATGCTAATATCTCGTCAAAATTTGGCGAATTCGTCAAAAATCGGCGAATTCGGCGAACTCGGCGAATCGGCGTCAAAATCGGCGAATTCGTCAAAAATCGACGAATTCGCCGATTTTTGACGAATTCGTCAAAATTTGCCGAATTCGTCAAAAATCGGCGAATTCGTCAAAATTTGCCGAATTCGTCAAAAATCGACGAATTCGTCAAAATTTGCCGAATTCGTCAAAAATCGGCGAATTCGTCAAAATTTGTCGGATTCGTCAAAAATCGACGAATTCGTCAAAATTTGCCGAATTCGTCAAAAATCGGCGAATTCGTCAAAATTTGCCGAATTCGTCAAAAATCGACGAATTCGTCAAAATTTGCCGAATTCGTCAAAAATCGGCGAATTCGTCAAAATTTGCCGAATTCGTCAAAAATCGACGAAAAATTTGGCGAATTCGTCAAAAATCGGCGAATTCGTCAAAATTCGCGAATTCGTCAAAAATCGACGAATTCGTCAAAATTTGCAGAATTCGTCAAAAATCGGCGAATTCGTCAAAATTTGCCGAATTCGTCAAAATCGACGAATTCGTCAAAATTTGCCGAATTCGTCAAAATCGACGAATTCGTCAAAAATCGGCGTATTCGCCGTCAAAAATCGCCGAAATTGTGACGAATTTGCCGATTTGATGAATAGTTGAATTCGGCGAACTCGGCGAATTCGGCGAACTCGGCGAACTCGGCGAATTCGGCGAACTCGGCGAATTCGGCGAACTCGGCGAACTCGGCGAATTCGGCGAACTCGGCGAATTCGGCGAACTCGGCGAACTCGGCGAATTCGGCGAACTCGGCGAACTCGGCGAACTCGGCGAATTCGGCGAACTCGGCGAACTCGGCGAATTCGGCGAACTCGGCGAATTCGGCGAACTCGGCGAACTCGGCGAATTCGAATTCACAATTTTTTAGGAAAAATTTTGCAAAATTTAAAATTCAAATATCTTGTTAAATAAGCCTCGTAGAAAGAAAAGGACGAAATTTTGTTATCACTAATTTTTGCCCAGAATTTAGCAAAACTTAAAATGCAAATATCTCGTTAAATAAGCCCCGTAGAAGGAAAGGGGCGAACTTTTGTTATCACTAATTTTTGCCCAGAATTTAGCAAAACTTAAAATGCAAATATCTCGTTAAATAAGCCCCGTAGAAGGAAAAGGGCGAAATTTTGTTATCACTATTATTTGGATAAAATTTAGCAAAACTTAAAATGCAAATATCTCGTTAAATAATCCCCGAAGAAGGAAAAGGGCGAAATTTTGTTATCACAATTTTTTAGCAAAAATTTTGCAAAATTTAAAATTCAAATATCTTGTAGAAGGAAAAGGACGAAATTTTGTTATCACTAATTTTTGGCCAAAATTTAGCAAAACTTAAAATGCAAATATCTCGTTAAATAAGCCCCGTAGAAGGAAAAGGGCGAACTTTTGTTATCACTAATTTTTGGCCAGAATTTAGCAAAACTTAAAATGCTAATATCTCGTCAAAATTTGGCGAATTCGTCAAAAATCGGCGAATTCGTCAAAATTTGCCGAATTCGTCAAAAATCGACGAAAAATTTGGCGAATTCGTCAAAAATCGGCGAATTCGTCAAAATTCGCGAATTCGTCAAAAATCGACGAATTCGTCAAAATTTGCCGAATTCGTCAAAAATCGGCGAATTCGTCAAAATTTGCCGAATTCGTCAAAAATCTGCGAATTCGTCAAAATTTGCCGAATTCGTCAAAAATCGACGAATTCGTCAAAAATCGGCGAATTCGTCAAAATTTGCCGAATTCGTCAAAATCGACGAATTCGTCAAAATTTGCCGAATTCGTCAAAATCGACGAATTCGTCAAAAATCGGCGTATTCGCCGTCAAAAATCGCCGAAATTGTGACGAATTTGCCGATTTGATGAATAGTTGAATTCGGCGAACTCGGCGAATTCGGCGAACTCGGCGAACTCGGCGAACTCGGCGAATTCGGCGAACTCGGCGAACTCGGCGAATTCGGCGAACTCGGCGAACTCGGCGAATTCGGCGAACTCGGCGAACTCGGCGAATTCGGCGAACTCGGCGAACTCGGCGAACTCGGCGAACTCGGCGAATTCGGCGAACTCGGCGAACTCGGCGAATTCGGCGAACTCGGCGAACTCGGCGAACTCGGCGAACTCGGCGAATTCGGCGAACTCGGCGAACTCTGCGAACTCGGCGAACTCGGCGAATTCGGCGAACTCGGCGAATTCGGCGAACTCGGCGAATTCGAATTCACAATTTTTTAGGAAAAATTTTGCAAAATTTAAAATTCAAATATCTTGTTAAATAAGCCTCGTAGAAGGAAAAGGACGAAATTTTGTTATCCCTAATTTTTGCCCAGAATTTAGCAAAACTTAAAATGCAAATATCTCGTTAAATAAGCCCCGTAGAAGGAAAGGGGCGAACTTTTGTTATCACTAATTTTTGCCCAGAATTTAGCAAAACTTAAAATGCAAATATCTCGTTAAATAAGCCCCGTAGAAGGAAAAGGGCGAAATTTTGTTATCACTATTATTTGGATAAAATTTAGCAAAACTTAAAATGCAAATATCTCGTTAAATAATCCCCGAAGAAGGAAAAGGGCGAAATTTTGTTATCACAATTTTTTAGCAAAAATTTTGCAAAATTTAAAATTCAAATATCTTGTAGAAGGAAAAGGACGAAATTTTGTTATCACTAATTTTTGACCAAAATTTAGCAAAACTTAAAATGCAAATATCTCGTTAAATAAGCCCCGTAGAAGGAAAAGGGCGAACTTTTGTTATCACTAATTTTTGGCCAGAATTTAGCAAAACTTAAAATGCTAATATCTCGTCAAAATTTGGCGAATTCGTCAAAAATCGGCGAATTCGTCAAAATTCGCGAATTCGTCAAAAAACGACGAATTCCAAATAAAAAATTTGCCGAATTCGTCAAAAATCGACGAATTCGTCAAAAATCGGCGAATTCGTCAAAATTTGCCGAATTCGTCAAAATCGACGAATTCGTCAAAAATCGGCGAATTCGCCGTCAAAAATCGCCGAAATTGTGACGAATTTGCCAATTTGATGAATTCGCGAATTCGCTGAGTTCGCCGAATTTGCCGAGTTCGCCGAATTCGCCGAGTTCGCCGAATTAAAATGCTAATATCTCGTCAAAATTTGGCGAATTCGTCAAAATTCGCGAATTCGTCAAAAATCGGCGAATTCGTCAAAATTTGCCGAATTCGTCAAAAATCGGCGAATTCGTCAAAATTTGCCGAATTCGTCAAAAATCGACGAATTCGTCAAAAATCGACGCCAAATTTGGCGAATTCGTCAAAATCGACGAATTCGTCAAAATTTGCCGAATTCGTCAAAAATAATCCCCG
Organism: Eudasyphora cyanicolor; assembly: GCA_963930755.1. Lineage (NCBI taxonomy): Eukaryota > Metazoa > Arthropoda > Insecta > Diptera > Muscidae > Eudasyphora > Eudasyphora cyanicolor. The sequence goes on from CAWVNW010000009.1 coordinate 114,371, forward strand.
AAGAAGGAAAAGGGCGAAATTTTGTTATCACAATTTTTTAGCAAAAATTTTGCAAAATTTAAAATTCAAATATCTTGTAGAAGGAAAAGGACGAAATTTTGTTATCACTAATTTTTGGCCAAAATTTAGCAAAACTTAAAATGCAAATATCTCGTTAAATAAGCCCCGTAGAAGGAAAAGGCCAGAATTTAGCAAAACTTAAAATGCAAATATCTCGTTAAATAAGCCCCGTAGAAGGAAAGGGGCGAACTTTTGTTATCACTAATTTTTGCCCAGAATTTAGCAAAACTTAAAATGCAAATATCTCGTTAAATAAGCCCCGTAGAAGGAAAAGGGCGAAATTTTGTTATCACTATTATTTGGATAAAATTTATTTAGCAAAACTTAAAATGCTAATATCTCGTCAAAATTTGGCGAATTCGTCAAAAATCGGCGAATTCGTCAAAATTCGCGAATTCGTCAAAAATCGACGAATTCGTCAAAATTTGCCGAATTCGTCAAAAATCGGCGAATTCGTCAAAAAATCGAAATTTTGTTATCACTATTATTTGGATAAAATTTAGCAAAACTTAAAATGCAAATATCTCGTTAAATAATCCCCGTAGAAGGAAAGGGGCGAACTTTTGTTATCACTAACTTAAAATGCAAATATCTCGTTAAATAATCCCCGTAGAAGGAAAGGGGCGAACTTTTGTTATCACTAATTTTTGCCCAGAATTTAGCAAAACTTAAAATGCAAATATCTCGTTAAATAAGCCCCGTAGAAGGAAAGGGGCGAACTTTTGTTATCACTAATTTTTGCCCAGAATTTAGCAAAACTTAAAATGCAAATATCTCGTTAAATAATCCCCGAAGAAGGAAAAGGGCGAAATTTTGTTATCACAATTTTTTAGGAAAAATTTTGCAAAATTTAAAATTCAAATATCTTGTTAAATAAGCCTCGTAGAAGGAAAAGGACGAAATTTTGTTATCACTAATTTTTGCCCAGAATTTAGCAAAACTTAAAATGCAAATATCTCGTTAAATAAGCCCCCTAGAAGGAAAGGGGCGAACTTTTGTTATCACTAATTTTTGCCCAGAATTTAGCAAAACTTAAAATGCAAATATCTCGTTAAATAAGCCCCGTAGAAGGAAAAGGGCGAAATTTTGTTATCACTATTATTTGGATAAAATTTAGCAAAACTTAAAATGCAAATATCTCGTTAAATAATCCCCGAAGAAGGAAAAGGGCGAAATTTTGTTATCACAATTTTTTAGCAAAAATTTTGCAAAATTTAAAATTCAAATATCTTGTTAAATAAGCCTCGTAGAAGGAAAAGGACGAAATTTTGTTATCACTAATTTTTGCCCAGAATTTAGCAAAACTTAAAATGCAAATATCTCGTTAAATAAGCCCCCTAGAAGGAAAGGGGCGAACTTTTGTTATCACTAATTTTTGCCCAGAATTTAGCAAAACTTAAAATGCAAATATCTCGTTAAATAAGCCCCGTAGAAGGAAAAGGGCGAATTTTGTTATCACTATTATTTGGATAAAATTTAGCAAAACTTAAAATGCAAATATCTCGTTAAATAATCCCCGAAGAAGGAAAAGGGCGAAATTTTGTTATCACAATTTTTTAGCAAAAATTTTGCAAAATTTAAAATTCAAATATCTTGTAGAAGGAAAAGGACGAAATTTTGTTATCACTAATTTTTGGCCAAAATTTAGCAAAACTTAAAATGCAAATATCTCGTTAAATAAGCCCCGTAGAAGGAAAAGGGCGAACTTTTGTTATCACTAATTTTTGGCCAGAATTAAGCAAAACTTAAAATGCTAATATCTCGTCAAAATTTGGCGAATTCGTCAAAAATCGGCGAATTCGGCGAACTCGGCGAATTCGGCGAACTCGGCGAATCGGCGTCAAAATCGGCGAATTCGTCAAAAATCGACGAATTCGCCGATTTTTGACGAATTCGTCAAAATTTGCCGAATTCGTCAAAAATCGGCGAATTCGTCAAAATTTGCCGAATTCGTCAAAAATCGACCAATTCGTCAAAATTTGCCGAATTCGTCAAAAATCGGCGAATTCGTCAAAATTTGTCGGATTCGTCAAAAATCGACGAATTCGTCAAAATTTGCCGAATTCGTCAAAAATCGGCGAAAATCTGCGAATTCGTCAAAATTTGCCGAATTCGTCAAAAATCGACGAATTCGTCAAAAATCGGCGAATTCGTCAAAATTTGCCGAATTCGTCAAAATCGACGAATTCGTCAAAATTTGCCGAATTCGTCAAAATCGACGAATTCGTCAAAAATCGGCGTATTCGCCGTCAAAAATCGCCGAAATTGTGACGAATTTGCCGATTTGATGAATAGTTGAATTCGGCGAACTCGGCGAATTCGGCGAACTCGGCGAACTCGGCGAACTCGGCGAATTCGGCGAACTCGGCGAACTCGGCGAACTCGGCGAACTCGGCGAATTCGGCGAACTCGGCGAACTCGGCGAATTCGGCGAACTCGGCGAACTCGGCGAATTCGGCGAACTCGGCGAACTCGGCGAACTCGGCGAATTCGGCGAACTCGGCGAACTCGGCGAATTCGGCGAACTCGGCGAATTCGGCGAACTCGGCGAACTCGGCGAATTCGAATTCACAATTTTTTAGGAACACAATTTTTTTAGGAAAAAATAGAATTCGGCGAACTCGGCGAACTCGGCGAACTCGGCGAATTCGGCGAACTCGGCGAACTCGGCGAACTCGGCGAACTCGGCGAATTCGGCGAACTCGGCGAACTCGGCGAATTCGGCGAACTCGGCGAATTCGGCGAACACGGCGAATTCGAATTCACAATTTTTTAGGAAAAATTTTGCAAAATTTAAAATTCAAATATCTTGTTAAATAAGCCTCGTAGAAGGAAAAGGACGAAATTTTGTTATCCCTAATTTTTGCCCAGAATTTAGCAAAACTTAAAATGCAAATATCTCGTTAAATAAGCCCCGTAGAAGGAAAGGGGCGAACTTTTGTTATCACTAATTTTTGCCCAGAATTTAGCAAAACTTAAAATGCAAATATCTCGTTAAATAAGCCCCGTAGAAGGAAAAGGGCGAAATTTTGTTATCACTATTATTTGGATAAAATTTAGCAAAACTTAAAATGCAAATATCTCGTTAAATAATCCCCGAAGAAGGAAAAGGGCGAAATTTTGTTATCACAATTTTTTAGCAAAAATTTTGCAAAATTTAAAATTCAAATATCTTGTAGAAGGAAAAGGACGAAATTTTGTTATCACTAATTTTTGGCCAAAATTTAGCAAAACTTAAAATGCAAATATCTCGTTAAATAAGCCCCGTAGAAGGAAAAGGGCGAACTTTTGTTATCACTAATTTTTGGCCAGAATTTAGCAAAACTTAAAATGCTAATATCTCGTCAAAATTTGGCGAATTCGTCAAAAATCGGCGAATTCGTCAAAATTCGCGAATTCGTCAAAAAACGACGAATTCCAAATAAAAAATTTGCCGAATTCGTCAAAAATCGGCGAATTCGTCAAAATTCGCGAATTCGTCAAAAATCGACGAATTCGTCAAAATTTGCCGAATTCGTCAAAAATCGGCGAATTCGTCAAAATTTGCCGAATTCGTCAAAAATCTGCGAATTCGTCAAAATTTGCCGAATTCGTCAAAAATCGACGAATTCGTCAAAAATCGCCGAATTCGTCAAAATTTGCCGAATTCGTCAAAATCGACGAATTCGTCAAAATTTGCCGAATTCGTCAAAATCGACGAATTCGTCAAAAATCGGCGTATTCGCCGTCAAAAATCGCCGAAATTGTGACGAATTTGCCGATTTGATGAATAGTTGAATTCGGCGAACTCGGCGAACTGGCGAACTCGGCGAATTCGGCGAACTCGGCGAACTCGGCGAACTCGGCGAACTCGGCGAATTCGGCGAACTCGGCGAATTCGGCGAATTCGAATTCACAATTTTTTAGGAAAAATTTTGCAAAATTTAAAATTCAAATATCTTGTTAAATAAGCCTCGTAGAAGGAAAAGGACGAAATTTTGTTATCCCTAATTTTTGCCCAGAATTTAGCAAAACTTAAAATGCAAATATCTCGTTAAATAAGCCCCGTAGAAGGAAAGGGGCGAACTTTTGTTATCACTAATTTTTGCCCAGAATTTAGCAAAACTTAAAATGCAAATATCTCGTTAAATAAGCCCCGTAGAAGGAAAAGGGCGAAATTTTGTTATCACTATTATTTGGATAAAATTTAGCAAAACTTAAAATGCAAATATCTCGTTAAATAATCCCCGAAGAAGGAAAAGGGCGAAATTTTGTTATCACAATTTTTTAGCAAAAATTTTGCAAAATTTAAAATTCAAATATCTTGTAGAAGGAAAAGGACGAAATTTTGTTATCACTAATTTTTGGCCAAAATTTAGCAAAACTTAAAATGCAAATATCTCGTTAAATAAGCCCCGTAGAAGGAAAAGGGCGAACTTTTGTTATCACTAATTTTTGGCCAGAATTTAGCAAAACTTAAAATGCTAATATCTCGTCAAAATTTGGCGAATTCGTCAAAAATCGGCGAATTCGTCAAAATTCGCGAATTCGTCAAAAACGACGAATTCCAAATAAAAAATTTGCCGAATTCGTCAAAAATCGACGAATTCGTCAAAAATCGGCGAATTCGTCAAAATTTGCCGAATTCGTCAAAATCGACGAATTCGTCAAAAATCGGCGAATTCGCCGTCAAAAATCGCCGAAATTGTGACGAATTTGCCAATTTGATGAATTCGCGAATTCGCTGAGTTCGCCGAATTCGCCGAGTTCGCCGAGTTCGCCGAATTCGCCGAGTTCGCCGAATTAAAATGCTAATATCTCGTCAAAATTTGGCGAATTCGTCAAAATTCGCGAATTCGTCAAAAATCGGCGAATTCGTCAAAATTTGCCGAATTCGTCAAAAATCGGCGAATTCGTCAAAATTTGCCGAATTCGTCAAAAATCGACGAATTCGTCAAAAATCGACGCCAAATTTGGCGAATTCGTCAAAATCGACGAATTCGTCAAAATTTGCCGAATTCGTCAAAAATAATCCCCGAAGAAGGAAAAGGGCGAAATTTTGTTATCACAATTTTTTAGCAAAAATTTTGCAAAATTTAAAATTCAAATATCTTGTAGAAGGAAAAGGACGAAATTTTGTTATCACTAATTTTTGGCCAAAATTTAGCAAAACTTAAAATGCAAATATCTCGTTAAATAAGCCCCGTAGAAGGAAAAGGGCAGAATTTAGCAAAACTTAAAATGCAAATATCTCGTTAAATAAGCCCCGTAGAAGGAAAGGGGCGAACTTTTGTTATCACTAATTTTTGCCCAGAATTTAGCAAAACTTAAAATGCAAATATCTCGTTAAATAAGCCCCGTAGAAGGAAAAGGGCGAAATTTTGTTATCACTATTATTTGGATAAAATTTAGCAAAACTTAAAATGCAAATATCTCGTTAAATAATCCCCGAAGAAGGAAAAGGGCGAAATTTTGTTATCACAATTTTTTAGCAAAAATTTTGCAAAATTTAAAATTCAAATATCTTGTAGAAGGAAAAGGACGAAATTTTGTTATCACTAATTTTTGGCCAAAATTTAGCAAAACTTAAAATGCAAATATCTCGTTAAATAAGCCCCGTAGAAGGAAAAGGGCGAACTTTTGTTATCACTAATTTTTGGCCAGAATTTAGCAAAACTTAAAATGCTAATATCTCGTCAAAATTTGGCGAATTCGTCAAAAATCGGCGAATTCGTCAAAATTCGCGAATTCGTCAAAAAACGACGAATTCCAAATAAAAAATTTGCCGAATTCGTCAAAAATCGACGAATTCGTCAAAAATCGGCGAATTCGTCAAAATTTGCCGAATTCGTCAAAATCGACGAATTCGTCAAAAATCGGCGAATTCGCCGTCAAAAATCGCCGAAATTGTGACGAATTTGCCAATTTGATGAATTCGCGAATTCGCTGAGTTCGCCGAATTCGCCGAGTTCGCCGAGTTCGCCGAATTCGCCGAGTTCGCCGAATTAAAATGCTAATATCTCGTCAAAATTTGGCGAATTCGTCAAAATTCGCGAATTCGTCAAAAATCGGCGAATTCGTCAAAATTTGCCGAATTCGTCAAAAATCGGCGAATTCGTCAAAATTTGCCGAATTCGTCAAAAATCGACGAATTCGTCAAAAATCGACGCCAAATTTGGCGAATTCGTCAAAATCGACGAATTCGTCAAAATTTGCCGAATTCGTCAAAAATAATCCCCGAAGAAGGAAAAGGGCGAAATTTTGTTATCACAATTTTTTAGCAAAAATTTTGCAAAATTTAAAATTCAAATATCTTGTAGAAGGAAAAGGACGAAATTTTGTTATCACTAATTTTTGGCCAAAATTTAGCAAAACTTAAAATGCAAATATCTCGTTAAATAAGCCCCGTAGAAGGAAAAGGGCAGAATTTAGCAAAACTTAAAATGCAAATATCTCGTTAAATAAGCCCCGTAGAAGGAAAGGGGCGAACTTTTGTTATCACTAATTTTTGCCCAGAATTTAGCAAAACTTAAAATGCAAATATCTCGTTAAATAAGCCCCGTAGAAGGAAAAGGGCGAAATTTTGTTATCACTATTATTTGGATAAAATTTAGCAAAACTTAAAATGCAAATATCTCGTTAAATAATCCCCGAAGAAGGAAAAGGGCGAAATTTTGTTATCACAATTTTTTAGGAAAAATTTTGCAAAATTTAAAATTCAAATATCTTGTTAAATAAGCCTCGTAGAAGGAAAAGGACGAAATTTTTGTTATCACTAATTTTTGCCCAGAATTTAGCAAAACTTAAAATGCAAATATCTCGTTAAATAAGCCCCCTAGAAGGAAAGGGGCGAACTTTTGTTATCACTAATTTTTGCCCAGAATTTAGCAAAACTTAAAATGCAAATATCTCGTTAAATAAGCCCCGTAGAAGGAAAAGGGCGAAATTTTGTTATCACTATTATTTGGATAAAATTTAGCAAAACTTAAAATGCAAATATCTCGTTAAATAATCCCCGAAGAAGGAAAAGGGCGAAATTTTGTTATCACAATTTTTTAGCAAAAATTTTGCAAAATTTAAAATTCAAATATCTTGTTAAATAATCCTCGTAGAAGGAAAAGGACGAATTTTTGTTATCACTAATTTTTGCCCAGAATTTAGCAAAACTTAAAATGCAAATATCTCGTTAAATAAGCCCCGTAGAAGGAAAAGGGCGAACTTTTGTTATCACTAATTTTTGGCCAGAATTTAGCAAAACTTAAAATGCTAATATCTCGTCAAAATTTGGCGAATTCGTCAAAAATCGGCGAATTCGTCAAAATTCGCGTATTCGTCAAAAACCGACGAATTCGTCAAAATTTGCCGAATTCGTCAAAAATCGGCGAATTCGTCAAAAAATCGAAAAATTTTGCAAAATTTAAAATTCAAATATCTTGTTAAATAAGCCTCGTAGAAGGAAAAGGACGAAATTTTGTTATCACTAATTTTTGCCCAGAATTTAGCAAAACTTAAAATGCAAATATCTCGTTAAATAAGCCCCCTAGAAGGAAAGGGGCGAACTTTTGTTATCACTAATTTTTGCCCAGAATTTAGCAAAACTTAAAATGCAAATATCTCGTTAAATAAGCCCCGTAGAAGGAAAAGGGCGAAATTTTGTTATCACTATTATTTGGATAAAATTTAGCAAAACTTAAAATGCAAATATCTCGTTAAATAATCCCCGAAGAAGGAAAAGGGCGAAATTTTGTTATCACAATTTTTTAGCAAAAATTTTGCAAAATTTAAAATTCAAATATCTTGTTAAATAAGCCTCGTAGAAGGAAAAGGACGAAATTTTGTTATCACTAATTTTTGCCCAGAATTTAGCAAAACTTAAAATGCAAATATCTCGTTAAATAAGCCCCCTAGAAGGAAAGGGGCGAACTTTTGTTATCACTAATTTTTGCCCAGAATTTAGCAAAACTTAAAATGCAAATATCTCGTTAAATAAGCCCCGTAGAAGGAAAAGGGCGAAATTTTGTTATCACTATTATTTGGATAAAATTTAGCAAAACTTAAAATGCAAATATCTCGTTAAATAATCCCCGAAGAAGGAAAAGGGCGAAATTTTGTTATCACAATTTTTTAGCAAAAATTTTGCAAAATTTAAAATTCAAATATCTTGTAGAAGGAAAAGGACGAAATTTTGTTATCACTAATTTTTGGCCAAAATTTAGCAAAACTTAAAATGCAAATATCTCGTTAAATAAGCCCCGTAGAAGGAAAAGGGCGAACTTTTGTTATCACTAATTTTTGGCCAGAATTAAGCAAAACTTAAAATGCTAATATCTCGTCAAAATTTGGCGAATTCGTCAAAAATCGGCGAATTCGGCGAACTCGGCGAATTCGGCGAACTCGGCGAATCGGCGTCAAAATCGGCGAATTCGTCAAAAATCGACGAATTCGCCGATTTTAGACGAATTCGTCAAAATTTGCCGAATTCGTCAAAAATCGGCGAATTCGTCAAAATTTGCCGAATTCGTCAAAAATCGACGAATTCGTCAAAATTTGCCGAATTCGTCAAAAATCGGCGAATTCGTCAAAATTTGTCGGATTCGTCAAAAATCGACGAATTCGTCAAAATTTGCCGAATTCGTCAAAAATCGGCGAATTCGTCAAAATTTGCCGAATTCGTCAAAAATCGACGAATTCGTCAAAATTTGCCGAATTCGTCAAAAATCTGCGAATTCGTCAAAATTTGCCGAATTCGTCAAAAATCGACGAAAAATTTGGCGAATTCGTCAAAAATCGGCGAATTCGTCAAAATTCGCGAATTCGTCAAAAATCGACGAATTCGTCAAAATTTGCAGAATTCGTCAAAAATCGGCGAATTCGTCAAAATTTGCCGAATTCGTCAAAAATCTGCGAATTCGTCAAAATTTGCCGAATTCGTCAAAAATCGACGAATTCGTCAAAAATCGGCGAATTCGTCAAAATTTGCCGAATTCGTCAAAATCGACGAATTCGTCAAAATTTGCCGAATTCGTCAAAATCGACGAATTCGTCAAAAATCGTCGTATTCGCGTCAAAAATCGCCGAAATTGTGACGAATTTGCCGATTTGATGAATAGTTGAATTCGGCGAACTCGGCGAATTCGGCGAACTCGGCGAACTCGGCGAACTCGGCGAATTCGGCGAACTCGGCGAACTCGGCGAACTCGGCGAACTCGGCGAATTCGGCGAACTCGGCGAATTCGGCGAACTCGGCGAACTCGGCGAATTCGGCGAACTCGGCGAACTCGGCGAATTCGAATTCACAATTTTTTAGGAAAAATTTTGCAAAATTTAAAATTCAAATATCTTGTTAATAAGCCCCGTAGAAGGAAAGGGGCGAACTTTTGTTATCACTAATTTTTGCCCAGAATTTAGCAAAACTTAAAATGCAAATATCTCGTTAAATAAGCCCCGTAGAAGGAAAAGGGCGAAATTTTGTTATCACTATTATTTGGATAAAATTTAGCAAAACTTAAAATGCAAATATCTCGTTAAATAATCCCCGAAGAAGGAAAAGGGCGAAATTTTGTTATCACAATTTTTTAGCAAAAATTTTGCAAAATTTAAAATTCAAATATCTTGTAGAAGGAAAAGGACGAAATTTTGTTATCACTAATTTTTGGCCAAAATTTAGCAAAACTTAAAATGCAAATATCTCGTTAAATAAGCCCCGTAGAAGGAAAAGGGCGAACTTTTGTTATCACTAATTTTTGGCCAGAATTTAGCAAAACTTAAAATGCTAATATCTCGTCAAAATTTGGCGAATTCGTCAAAAATCGGCGAATTCGTCAAAATTTGCCGAATTCGTCAAAAATCGACGAAAAATTTGGCGAATTCGTCAAAAATCGGCGAATTCGTCAAAATTCGCGAATTCGTCAAAAATCGACGAATTCGTCAAAATTTGCCGAATTCGTCAAAAATCGGCGAATTCGTCAAAATTTGCCGAATTCGTCAAAAATCTGCGAATTCGTCAAAATTTGCCGAATTCGTCAAAAATCGACGAATTCGTCAAAAATCGGCGAATTCGTCAAAATTTGCCGAATTCGTCAAAATTTGCCGAATTCGTCAAAATCGACGAATTCGTCAAAAATCGGCGTATTCGCCGTCAAAAATCGCCGAAATTGTGACGAATTTGCCGATTTGATGAATAGTTGAATTCGGCGAACTCGGCGAATTCGGCGAACTCGGCGAACTCGGCGAACTCGGCGAATTCGGCGAACTCGGCGAATTCGGCGAATTCGGCGAACTCGGCGAATTCGGCGAACTCGGCGAACTCGGCGAATTCGGCGAACTCGGCGAACTCGGCGAACTCGGCGAATTCGGCGAACTCGGCGAACTCGGCGAACTCGGCGAACTCGGCGAACTCGGCGAACTCGGCGAATTCGGCGAACTCGGCGAACTCGGCGAATTCGGCGAACTCGGCGAACTCGGCGAACTCGGCGAACTCGGCGAATTCGGCGAACTCGGCGAACTCGGCGAACTCGGCGAATTCGGCGAACTCGGCGAATTCGGCGAACTCGGCGAATTCGAATTCACAATTTTTTAGGAAAAATTTTGCAAAATTTAAAATTCAAATATCTTGTTAAATAAGCCTCGTAGAAGGAAAAGGACGAAATTTTGTTATCCCTAATTTTTGCCCAGAATTTAGCAAAACTTAAAATGCAAATATCTCGTTAAATAAGCCCCGTAGAAGGAAAGGGGCGAACTTTTGTTATCACTAATTTTTGCCCAGAATTTAGCAAAACTTAAAATGCAAATATCTCGTTAAATAAGCCCCGTAGAAGGAAAAGGGCGAAATTTTGTTATCACTATTATTTGGATAAAATTTAGCAAAACTTAAAATGCAAATATCTCGTTAAATAATCCCCGAAGAAGGAAAAGGGCGAAATTTTGTTATCACAATTTTTTAGCAAAAATTTTGCAAAATTTAAAATTCAAATATCTTGTAGAAGGAAAAGGACGAAATTTTGTTATCACTAATTTTTGGCCAAAATTTAGCAAAACTTAAAATGCAAATATCTCGTTAAATAAGCCCCGTAGAAGGAAAAGGGCGAACTTTTGTTATCACTAATTTTTGGCCAGAATTTAGCAAAACTTAAAATGCTAATATCTCGTCAAAATTTGGCGAATTCGTCAAAAATCGGCGAATTCGTCAAAATTCGCGAATTCGTCAAAAAACGACGAATTCCAAATAAAAAATTTGCCGAATTCGTCAAAAATCGACGAATTCGTCAAAAATCGGCGAATTCGTCAAAATTTGCCGAATTCGTCAAAATTTGCCGAATTCGTCAAAAATCGACGAAAAATTTGGCGAATTCGTCAAAAATCGGCGAATTCGTCAAAATTCGCGAATTCGTCAAAAATCGACGAATTCGTCAAAATTTGCAGAATTCGTCAAAAATCGGCGAATTCGTCAAAATTTGCCGAATTCGTCAAAAATCTGCGAATTCGTCAAAATTTGCCGAATTCGTCAAAAATCGACGAATTCGTCAAAAATCGGCGAATTCGTCAAAATTTGCCGAATTCGTCAAAATCGACGAATTCGTCAAAATTTGCCGAATTCGTCAAAATCGACGAATTCGTCAAAAATCGGCGTATTCGCCGTCAAAAATCGCCGAAATTGTGACGAATTTGCCGATTTGATGAATAGTTGAATTCGGCGAACTCGGCGAACTCGGCGAATTCGGCGAACTCGGCGAATTCGGCGAACTCGGCGAATTCGGCGAACTCGGCGAACTCGGCGAATTCGGCGAACTCGGCGAACTCGGCGAATTCGGCGAACTCGGCGAACTCGGCGAACTCGGCGAATTCGGCGAACTCGGCGAATTCGGCGAACTCGGCGAACTCGGCGAATTCGAATTCACAATTTTTTAGGAAAAATTTTGCAAAATTTAAAATTCAAATATCTTGTTAAATAAGCCTCGTAGAAGGAAAAGGACGAAATTTTGTTATCACTAATTTTTGCCCAGAATTTAGCAAAACTTAAAATGCAAATATCTCGTTAAATAAGCCCCGTAGAAGGAAAGGGGCGAACTTTTGTTATCACTAATTTTTGCCCAGAATTTAGCAAAACTTAAAATGCAAATATCTCGTTAAATAAGCCCCGTAGAAGGAAAAGGGCGAAATTTTGTTATCACTATTATTTGGATAAAATTTAGCAAAACTTAAAATGCAAATATCTCGTTAAATAATCCCCGAAGAAGGAAAAGGGCGAAATTTTGTTATCACAATTTTTTAGCAAAAATTTTGCAAAATTTAAAATTTAAATATCTTGTAGAAGGAAAAGGACGAAATTTTGTTATCACTAATTTTTGGCCAAAATTTAGCAAAACTTAAAATGCAAATATCTCGTTAAATAAGCCCCGTAGAAGGAAAAGGGCGAACTTTTGTTATCACTAATTTTTGGCCAGAATTTAGCAAAACTTAAAATGCTAATATCTCGTCAAAATTTGGCGAATTCGTCAAAAATCGGCGAATTCGTCAAAATTTGCCGAATTCGTCAAAAATCGGCGAATTCGTCAAAATTTGCCGAATTCGTCAAAAATCGACGAAAAATTTGGCGAATTCGTCAAAAATCGGCGAATTCGTCAAAATTCGCGAATTCGTCAAAAATCGACGAATTCGTCAAAATTTGCCGAATTCGTCAAAAATCGGCGAATTCGTCAAAATTTGCCGAATTCGTCAAAAATCTGCGAATTCGTCAAAATTTGCCGAATTCGTCAAAAATCGACGAATTCGTCAAAAATCGGCGAATTCGTCAAAATTTGCCGAATTCGTCAAAATCGACGAATTCGTCAAAATTTGCCGAATTCGTCAAAATCGACGAATTCGTCAAAAATCGGCGTATTCGCCGTCAAAAATCGCCGAAATTGTGACGAATAGTTGAATTCGGCGAACTCGGCGAATTCGGCGAACTCGGCGAATTCGGCGAACTCGGCGAACTCGGCGAACTCGGCGAACTCGGCGAATTCGGCGAACTCGGCGAACTCGGCGAATTCGGCGAACTCGGCGAACTCGGCGAACTCGGCGAATTCGGCGAACTCGGCGAACTCGGCGAACTCGGCGAACTCGGCGAACTCGGCGAATTCGGCGAACTCGGCGAACTCGGCGAACTCGGCGAATTCGGCGAACTCGGCGAATTCGGCGAACTCGGCGAATTCGAATTCACAATTTTTTAGGAAAAATTTTGCAAAATTTAAAATTCAAATATCTTGTTAAATAAGCCTCGTAGAAGGAAAAGGACGAAATTTTGTTATCCCTAATTTTTGCCCAGAATTTAGCAAAACTTAAAATGCAAATATCTCGTTAAATAAGCCCCGTAGAAGGAAAGGGGCGAACTTTTGTTATCACTAATTTTTGCCCAGAATTTAGCAAAACTTAAAATGCAAATATCTCGTTAAATAAGCCCCGTAGAAGGAAAAGGGCGAAATTTTGTTATCACTATTATTTGGATAAAATTTAGCAAAACTTAAAATGCAAATATCTCGTTAAATAATCCCCGAAGAAGGAAAAGGGCGAAATTTTGTTATCACAATTTTTTAGGAAAAATGTTGCAAAATTTAAAATTCAAATATCTTGTTAAATAAGCCTCGTAGAAGGAAAAGGACGAAATTTTGTTATCACTAATTTTTGCCCAGAATTTAGCAAAACTTAAAATGCAAATATCTCGTTAAATAAGCCCCCTAGAAGGAAAGGGGCGAACTTTTGTTATCACTAATTTTTGCCCAGAATTTAGCAAAACTTAAAATGCAAATATCTCGTTAAATAAGCCCCGTAGAAGGAAAAGGGCGAAATTTTGTTATCACTATTATTTGGATAAAATTTAGCAAAACTTAAAATGCAAATATCTCGTTAAATAATCCCCGAAGAAGGAAAAGGGCGAAATTTTGTTATCACAATTTTTTAGCAAAAATTTTGCAAAATTTAAAATTCAAATATCTTGTTAAATAATCCTCGTAGAAGGAAAAGGACGAATTTTTGTTATCACTAATTTTTGCCCAGAATTTAGCAAAACTTAAAATGCAAATATCTCGTTAAATAAGCCCCGTAGAAGGAAAAGGGCGAACTTTTGTTATCACTAATTTTTGGCCAGAATTTAGCAAAACTTAAAATGCTAATATCTCGTCAAAATTTGGCGAATTCGTCAAAAATCGGCGAATTCGTCAAAATTCGCGAATTCGTCAAAAATCGACGAATTCGTCAAAATTTGCCGAATTCGTCAAAAATCGGCGAATTCGTCAAAAAATCGAAATTTTGTTATCACTATTATTTGGATAAAATTTAGCAAAACTTAAAATGCAAATATCTCGTTAAATAATCCCCGTAGAAGGAAAGGGGCGAACTTTTGTTATCACTAACTTAAAATGCAAATATCTCGTTAAATAATCCCCGTAGAAGGAAAGGGGCGAACTTTTGTTATCACTAATTTTTGCCCAGAATTTAGCAAAACTTAAAATGCAAATATCTCGTTAAATAAGCCCCGTAGAAGGAAAGGGGCGAACTTTTGTTATCACTAATTTTTGCCCAGAATTTAGCAAAACTTAAAATGCAAATATCTCGTTAAATAATCCCCGAAGAAGGAAAAGGGCGAAATTTTGTTATCACAATTTTTTAGGAAAAATTTTGCAAAATTTAAAATTCAAATATCTTGTTAAATAAGCCTCGTAGAAGGAAAAGGGCGAAATTTTGTTATCACTAATTTTTGCCCAGAATTTAGCAAAACTTAAAATGCAAATATCTCGTTAAATAAGCCCCCTAGAAGGAAAGGGGCGAACTTTTGTTATCACTAATTTTTGCCCAGAATTTAGCAAAACTTAAAATGCAAATATCTCGTTAAATAAGCCCCGTAGAAGGAAAAGGGCGAAATTTTGTTATCACTATTATTTGGATAAAATTTAGCAAAACTTAAAATGCAAATATCTCGTTAAATAATCCCCGAAGAAGGAAAAGGGCGAAATTTTGTTATCACAATTTTTTAGCAAAAATTTTGCAAAATTTAAAATTCAAATATCTTGTTAAATAAACCTCGTAGAAGGAAAAGGACGAAATTTTGTTATCACTAATTTTTGCCCAGAATTTAGCAAAACTTAAAATGCAAATATCTCGTTAAATAAGCCCCCTAGAAGGAAAGGGGCGAACTTTTGTTATCACTAATTTTTGCCCAGAATTTAGCAAAACTTAAAATGCAAATATCTCGTTAAATAAGCCCCGTAGAAGGAAAAGGGCGAAATTTTGTTATCACTATTATTTGGATAAAATTTAGCAAAACTTAAAATGCAAATATCTCGTTAAATAATCCCCGAAGAAGGAAAAGGGCGAAATTTTGTTATCACAATTTTTTAGCAAAAATTTTGCAAAATTTAAAATTCAAATATCTTGTAGAAGGAAAAGGACGAAATTTTGTTATCACTAATTTTTGGCCAAAATTTAGCAAAACTTAAAATGCAAATATCTCGTTAAATAAGCCCCGTAGAAGGAAAAGGGCGAACTTTTGTTATCACTAATTTTTGGCCAGAATTAAGCAAAACTTAAAATGCTAATATCTCGTCAAAATTTGGCGAATTCGTCAAAAATCGGCGAATTCGGCGAACTCGGCGAATTCGGCGAACTCGGCGAATCGGCGTCAAAATCGGCGAATTCGTCAAAAATCGACGAATTCGCCGATTTTTGACGAATTCGTCAAAATTTGCCGAATTCGTCAAAAATCGGCGAATTCGTCAAAATTTGCCGAATTCGTCAAAAATCGACGAATTCGTCAAAATTTGCCGAATTCGTCAAAAATCGGCGAATTCGTCAAAATTTGTCGGATTCGTCAAAAATCGACGAATTCGTCAAAATTTGCCGAATTCGTCAAAAATCGGCGAATTCGTCAAAATTTGCCGAATTCGTCAAAAATCGACGAATTCGTCAAAATTTGCCGAATTCGTCAAAAATCGGCGAATTCGTCAAAATTTGCCGAATTCGTCAAAAATCGACGAAAAATTTGGCGAATTCGTCAAAAATCGGCGAATTCGTCAAAATTCGCGAATTCGTCAAAAATCGACGAATTCGTCAAAATTTGCAGAATTCGTCAAAAATCGGCGAATTCGTCAAAATTTGCCGAATTCGTCAAAAATCTGCGAATTCGTCAAAATTTGCCGAATTCGTCAAAAATCGACGAATTCGTCAAAAATCGGCGAATTCGTCAAAATTTGCCGAATTCGTCAAAATCGACGAATTCGTCAAAATTTGCCGAATTCGTCAAAATCGACGAATTCGTCAAAAATCGGCGTATTCGCCGTCAAAAATCGCCGAAATTGTGACGAATTTGCCGATTTGATGAATAGTTGAATTCGGCGAACTCGGCGAATTCGGCGAACTCGGCGAATTCGGCGAACTCGGCGAACTCGGCGAACTCGGCGAACTCGGCGAACTCGGCGAACTCGGCGAACTCGGCGAATTCGGCGAACTCGGCGAACTCGGCGAACTCGGCGAATTCGGCGAACTCGGCGAACTCGGCGAACTCGGCGAACTCGGCGAACTCGGCGAACTCGGCGAACTCGGCGAATTCGGCGAACTCGGCGAACTCGGCGAATTCGGCGAACTCGGCGAATTCGGCGAACTCGGCGAATTCGAATTCACAATTTTTTAGGAAAAATTTTGCAAAATTTAAAATTCAAATATCTTGTTAAATAAGCCTCGTAGAAGGAAAAGGACGAAATTTTGTTATCACTAATTTTTGCCCAGAATTTAGCAAAACTTAAAATGCAAATATCTCGTTAAATAAGCCCCGTAGAAGGAAAGGGGCGGACTTTTGTTATCACTAATTTTTGCCCAGAATTTAGCAAAACTTAAAATGCAAATATCTCGTTAAATAAGCCCCGTAGAAGGAAAAGGGCGAAATTTTGTTATCACTATTATTTGGATAAAATTTAGCAAAACTTAAAATGCAAATATCTCGTTAAATAATCCCCGAAGAAGGAAAATGGCGAAATTTTGTTATCACAATTTTTTAGCAAAAATTTTGCAAAATTTAAAATTCAAATATCTTGTAGAAGGAAAAGGACGAAATTTTGTTATCACTAATTTTTTGGCCAAAATTTAGCAAAACTTAAAATGCAAATATCTCGTTAAATAAGCCCCGTAGAAGGAAAAGGGCGAACTTTTGTTATCACTAATTTTTGGCCAGAATTTAGCAAAACTTAAAATGCTAATATCTCGTCAAAATTTGGCGAATTCGTCAAAAATCGGCGAATTCGTCAAAATTTGCCGAATTCGTCAAAAATCGACGAAAAATTTGGCGAATTCGTCAAAAATCGGCGAATTCGTCAAAATTCGCGAATTCGTCAAAAATCGACGAATTCGTCAAAATTTGCCGAATTCGTCAAAAATCGGCGAATTCGTCAAAATTTGCCGAATTCGTCAAAAATCTGCGAATTCGTCAAAATTTGCCGAATTCGTCAAAAATCGACGAATTCGTCAAAAATCGGCGAATTCGTCAAAATTTGCCGAATTCGTCAAAATCGACGAATTCGTCAAAAATCGGCGTATTCGCCGTCAAAAATCGCCGAAATTGTGACGAATTTGCCGATTTGATGAATAGTTGAATTCGGCGAACTCGGCGAATTCGGCGAACTCGGCGAACTCGGCGAACTCGGCGAACTCGGCGAATTCGGCGAACTCGGCGAACTCGGCGAACTCGGCGAATTCGGCGAACTCGGCGAACTCGGCGAACTCGGCGAACTCGGCGAATTCGGCGAACTCGGCGAACTCGGCGAACTCGGCGAATTCGGCGAATTCGGCGAATTCGGCGAACTCGGCGAATTCGAATTCACAATTTTTTAGGAAAAATTTTGCAAAATTTAAAATTCAAATATCTTGTTAAATAAGCCTCGTAGAAGGAAAAGGACGAAATTTTGTTATCCCTAATTTTTGCCCAGAATTTAGCAAAACTTAAAATGCAAATATCTCGTTAAATAAGCCCCGTAGAAGGAAAGGGGCGAACTTTTGTTATCACTAATTTTTGCCCAGAATTTAGCAAAACTTAAAATGCAAATATCTCGTTAAATAAGCCCCGTAGAAGGAAAAGGGCGAAATTTTGTTATCACTATTATTTGGATAAAATTTAGCAAAACTTAAAATGCAAATATCTCGTTAAATAATCCCCGAAGAAGGAAAAGGGCGAAATTTTGTTATCACAATTTTTTAGCAAAAATTTTGCAAAATTTAAAATCAAATATCTTGTAGAAGGAAAAGGACGAAATTTTGTTATCACTAATTTTTGGCCAAAATTTAGCAAAACTTAAAATGCAAATATCTCGTTAAATAAGCCCCGTAGAAGGAAAAGGGCGAACTTTTGTTATCACTAATTTTTGGCCAGAATTTAGCAAAACTTAAAATGCTAATATCTCGTCAAAATTTGGCGAATTCGTCAAAAATCGGCGAATTCGTCAAAATTCGCGAATTCGTCAAAAAACGACGAATTCCAAATAAAAAATTTGCCGAATTCGTCAAAAATCGACGAATTCGTCAAAAATCGGCGAATTCGTCAAAATTTGCCGAATTCGTCAAAATCGACGAATTCGTCAAAAATCGGCGAATTCGCCGTCAAAAATCGCCGAAATTGTGACGAATTTGCCAATTTGATGAATTCGCGAATTCGCTGAGTTCGCCGAATTCGCCGAGTTCGCCGAATTCGCCGAGTTCGCCGAATTAAAATGCTAATATCTCGTCAAAATTTGGCGAATTCGTCAAAATTCGCGAATTCGTCAAAAATCGGCGAATTCGTCAAAATTTGCCGAATTCGTCAAAAATCGGCGAATTCGTCAAAATTTGCCGAATTCGTCAAAAATCGACGAATTCGTCAAAAATCGACGCCAAATTTGGCGAATTCGTCAAAATCGACGAATTCGTCAAAATTTGCCGAATTCGTCAAAAATAATCCCCGAAGAAGGAAAAGGGCGAAATTTTGTTATCACAATTTTTTAGCAAAAATTTTGCAAAATTTAAAATTCAAATATCTTGTAGAAGGAAAAGGACGAAATTTTGTTATCACTAATTTTTGGCCAAAATTTAGCAAAACTTAAAATGCAAATATCTCGTTAAATAAGCCCCGTAGAAGGAAAAGGGCAGAATTTAGCAAAACTTAAAATGCAAATATCTCGTTAAATAAGCCCCGTAGAAGGAAAGGGCGAACTTTTGTTATCACTAATTTTTGCCCAGAATTTAGCAAAACTTAAAATGCAAATATCTCGTTAAATAAGCCCCGTAGAAGGAAAAGGGCGAAATTTTGTTATCACTATTATTTGGATAAAATTTAGCAAAACTTAAAATGCAAATATCTCGTTAAATAATCCCCGAAGAAGGAAAAGGACGAAATTTTGTTATCACAATTTTTTAGGAAAAATTTTGCAAAATTTAAAATTCAAATATCTTGTTAAATAAGCCTCGTAGAAGGAAAAGGACGAAATTTTGTTATCACTAATTTTTGCCCAGAATTTAGCAAAACTTAAAATGCAAATATCTCGTTAAATAAGCCCCCTAGAAGGAAAGGGGCGAACTTTTGTTATCACTAATTTTTGCCCAGAATTTAGCAAAACTTAAAATGCAAATATCTCGTTAAATAAGCCCCGTAGAAGGAAAAGGGCGAAATTTTGTTATCACTATTATTTGGATAAAATTTAGCAAAACTTAAAATGCAAATATCTCGTTAAATAATCCCCGAAGAAGGAAAAGGGCGAAATTTTGTTATCACAATTTTTTTGCAAAAATTTTGCAAAATTTAAAATTCAAATATCTTGTTAAATAATCCTCGTAGAAGGAAAAGGACGAATTTTTGTTATCACTAATTTTTGCCCAGAATTTAGCAAAACTTAAAATGCAAATATCTCGTTAAATAAGCCCCGTAGAAGGAAAAGGGCGAACTTTTGTTATCACTAATTTTTGGCCAGAATTTAGCAAAACTTAAAATGCTAATATCTCGTCAAAATTTGGCGAATTCGTCAAAAATCGGCGAATTCGTCAAAATTCGCGAATTCGTCAAAAATCGACGAATTCGTCAAAATTTGCCGAATTCGTCAAAAATCGGCGAATTCGTCAAAAAATCGAAATTTTGTTATCACTATTATTTGGATAAAATTTAGCAAAACTTAAAATGCAAATATCTCGTTAAATAATCCCCGTAGAAGGAAAGGGGCGAACTTTTGTTATCACTAACTTAAAATGCAAATATCTCGTTAAATAATCCCCGTAGAAGGAAAGGGGCGAACTTTTGTTATCACTAATTTTTGCCCAGAATTTAGCAAAACTTAAAATGCAAATATCTCGTTAAATAAGCCCCGTAGAAGGAAAGGGGCGAACTTTTGTTATCACTAATTTTTGCCCAGAATTTAGCAAAACTTAAAATGCAAATATCTCGTTAAATAATCCCCGAAGAAGGAAAAGGGCGAAATTTTGTTATCACAATTTTTTAGGAAAAATTTTGCAAAATTTAAAATTCAAATATCTTGTTAAATAAGCCTCGTAGAAGGAAAAGGACGAAATTTTGTTATCACTAATTTTTGCCCAGAATTTAGCAAAACTTAAAATGCAAATATCTCGTTAAATAAGCCCCCTAGAAGGAAAGGGGCGAACTTTTGTTATCACTAATTTTTGCCCAGAATTTAGCAAAACTTAAAATGCAAATATCTCGTTAAATAAGCCCCGTAGAAGGAAAAGGGCGAAATTTTGTTATCACTATTATTTGGATAAAATTTAGCAAAACTTAAAATGCAAATATCTCGTTAAATAATCCCCGAAGAAGGAAAAGGGCGAAATTTTGTTATCACAATTTTTTAGCAAAAATTTTGCAAAATTTAAAATTCAAATATCTTGTTAAATAAGCCTCGTAGAAGGAAAAGGACGAAATTTTGTTATCACTAATTTTTGCCCAGAATTTAGCAAAACTTAAAATGCAAATATCTCGTTAAATAAGCCCCCTAGAAGGAAAGGGGCGAACTTTTGTTATCACTAATTTTTGCCCAGAATTTAGCAAAAATTAAAATGCAAATATCTCGTTAAATAAGCCCCGTAGAAGGAAAAGGGCGAAATTTTGTTATCACTATTATTTGGATAAAATTTAGCAAAACTTAAAATGCAAATATCTCGTTAAATAATCCCCGAAGAAGGAAAAGGGCGAAATTTTGTTATCACAATTTTTTAGCAAAAATTTTGCAAAATTTAAAATTCAAATATCTTGTAGAAGGAAAAGGACGAAATTTTGTTATCACTAATTTTTGGCCAAAATTTAGCAAAACTTAAAATGCAAATATCTCGTTAAATAAGCCCCGTAGAAGGAAAAGGGCGAACTTTTGTTATCACTAATTTTTGGCCAGAATTAAGCAAAACTTAAAATGCTAATATCTCGTCAAAATTTGGCGAATTCGTCAAAAATCGGCGAATTCGGCGAACTCGGCGAATCGGCGTCAAAATCGGCGAATTCGTCAAAATTTGCCGAATTCGTCAAAATCGACGAATTCGTCAAAAATCGGCGTATTCGCCGTCAAAAATCGCCGAAATTGTGACGAATTTGCCGATTTGATGAATAGTTGAATTCGGCGAACTCGGCGAACTCGGCGAATTCGGCGAACTCGGCGAACTCGGCGAATTCGGCGAACTCGGCGAACTCGGCGAATTCGGCGAACTCGGCGAACTCGGCGAACTCGGCGAACTCGGCGAATTCGGCGAACTCGGCGAACTCGGCGAACTCGGCGAACTCGGCGAACTCGGCGAACTCGGCGAACTCGGCGAATTCGGCGAACTCGGCGAATTCGAATTCACAATTTTTTAGGAAAAATTTTGCAAAATTTAAAATTCAAATATCTTGTTAAATAAGCCTCGTAGAAGGAAAAGGACGAAATTTTGTTATCCCTAATTTTTGCCCAGAATTTAGCAAAACTTAAAATGCAAATATCTCGTTAAATAAGCCCCGTAGAAGGAAAGGGGCGAACTTTTGTTATCACTAATTTTTGCCCAGAATTTAGCAAAACTTAAAATGCAAATATCTCGTTAAATAAGCCCCGTAGAAGGAAAAGGGCGAAATTTTGTTATCACTATTATTTGGATAAAATTTAGCAAAACTTAAAATGCAAATATCTCGTTAAATAATCCCCGAAGAAGGAAAAGGGCGAAATTTTGTTATCACAATTTTTTAGCAAAAATTTTGCAAAATTTAAAATTCAAATATCTTGTAGAAGGAAAAGGACGAAATTTTGTTATCACTAATTTTTGGCCAAAATTTAGCAAAACTTAAAATGCAAATATCTCGTTAAATAAGCCCCGTAGAAGGAAAAGGGCGAACTTTTGTTATCACTAATTTTTGGCCAGAATTTAGCAAAACTTAAAATGCTAATATCTCGTCAAAATTTGGCGAATTCGTCAAAAATCGGCGAATTCGTCAAAATTCGCGAATTCGTCAAAAAACGACGAATTCCAAATAAAAAATTTGCCGAATTCGTCAAAAATCGACGAATTCGTCAAAAATCGGCGAATTCGTCAAAATTTGCCGAATTCGTCAAAATCGACGAATTCGTCAAAAATCGGCGAATTCGCCGTCAAAAATCGCCGAAATTGTGACGAATTTGCCAATTTGATGAATTCGCGAATTCGCTGAGTTCGCCGAATTCGCCGAGTTCGCCGAATTAAAATGCTAATATCTCGTCAAAATTTGGCGAATTCGTCAAAATTCGCGAATTCGTCAAAAATCGGCGAATTCGTCAAAATTTGCCGAATTCGTCAAAAATCGGCGAATTCGTCAAAATTTGCCGAATTCGTAAAAAATCGACGAATTCGTCAAAAATCGACGCCAAATTTGGCGAATTCGTCAAAATCGACGAATTCGTCAAAATTTGCCGAATTCGTCAAAAATAATCCCCGAAGAAGGAAAAGGGCGAAATTTTGTTATCACAATTTTTTAGCAAAAATTTTGCAAAATTTAAAATTCAAATATCTTGTAGAAGGAAAAGGACGAAATTTTGTTATCACTAATTTTTGGCCAAAATTTAGCAAAACTTAAAATGCAAATATCTCGTTAAATAAGCCCCGTAGAAGGAAAAGGGCAGAATTTAGCAAAACTTAAAATGCAAATATCTCGTTAAATAAGCCCCGTAGAAGGAAAGGGGCGAACTTTTGTTATCACTAATTTTTGCCCAGAATTTAGCAAAACTTAAAATGCAAATATCTCGTTAAATAAGCCCCGTAGAAGGAAAAGGGCGAAATTTTGTTATCACTATTATTTGGATAAAATTTAGCAAAACTTAAAATGCAAATATCTCGTTAAATAATCCCCGAAGAAGGAAAAGGGCGAAATTTTGTTATCACAATTTTTTAGGAAAAATTTTGCAAAATTTAAAATTCAAATATCTTGTTAAATAAGCCTCGTAGAAGGAAAAGGACGAAATTTTGTTATCACTAATTTTTGCCCAGAATTTAGCAAAACTTAAAATGCAAATATCTCGTTAAATAAGCCCCCTAGAAGGAAAGGGGCGAACTTTTGTTATCACTAATTTTTGCCCAGAATTTAGCAAAACTTAAAATGCAAATATCTCGTTAAATAAGCCCCGTAGAAGGAAAAGGGCGAAATTTTGTTATCACTATTATTTGGATAAAATTTAGCAAAACTTAAAATGCAAATATCTCGTTAAATAATCCCCGAAGAAGGAAAAGGGCGAAATTTTGTTATCACAATTTTTTAGCAAAAATTTTGCAAAATTTAAAATTCAAATATCTTGTTAAATAATCCTCGTAGAAGGAAAAGGACGAATTTTTGTTATCACTAATTTTTGCCCAGAATTTAGCAAAACTTAAAATGCAAATATCTCGTTAAATAAGCCCCGTAGAAGGAAAAGGGCGAACTTTTGTTATCACTAATTTTTGGCCAGAATTTAGCAAAACTTAAAATGCTAATATCTCGTCAAAATTTTGGCGAATTCGTCAAAAATCGGCGAATTCGGGGCGAACTTTTGTTATCACTAATTTTTGCCCAGAATTTAGCAAAACTTAAAATGCAAATATCTCGTTAAATAAGCCCCGTAGAAGGAAAAGGGCGAAATTTTGTTATCACTATTATTTGGATAAAATTTAGCAAAACTTAAAATGCAAATATCTCGTTAAATAATCCCCGAAGAAGGAAAAGGGCGAAATTTTGTTATCACAATTTTTTAGCAAAAATTTTGCAAAATTTAAAATTCAAATATCTTGTTAAATAAGCCTCGTAGAAAGAAAAGGACGAAATTTTGTTATCACTAATTTTTGCCCAGAATTTAGCAAAACTTAAAATGCAAATATCTCGTTAAATAAGCCCCCTAGAAGGAAAGGGGCGAACTTTTGTTATCACTAATTTTTGCCCAGAATTTAGCAAAACTTAAAATGCAAATATCTCGTTAAATAAGCCCCGTAGAAGGAAAAGGGCGAAATTTTGTTATCACTATTATTTGGATAAAATTTAGCAAAACTTAAAATGCAAATATCTCGTTAAATAATCCCCGAAGAAGGAAAAGGGCGAAATTTTGTTATCACAATTTTTTAGCAAAAATTTTGCAAAATTTAAAATTCAAATATCTTGTAGAAGGAAAAGGACGAAATTTTGTTATCACTAATTTTTGGCCAAAATTTAGCAAAACTTAAAATGCAAATATCTCGTTAAATAAGCCCCGTAGAAGGAAAAGGGCGAACTTTTGTTATCACTAATTTTTGGCCAGAATTAAGCAAAACTTAAA
This sequence comes from Eudasyphora cyanicolor, assembly GCA_963930755.1. Taxonomy (NCBI): domain Eukaryota; kingdom Metazoa; phylum Arthropoda; class Insecta; order Diptera; family Muscidae; genus Eudasyphora; species Eudasyphora cyanicolor. Next base: position 139,174 of record CAWVNW010000009.1, read on the forward strand.
ATGCTAATATCTCGTCAAAATTTGGCGAATTCGTCAAAAATCGGCGAATTCGGCGAACTCGGCGAATTCGGCGAACTCGGCGAATCGGCGTCAAAATCGGCGAATTCGTCAAAAATCGACGAATTCGCCGATTTTGACGAATTTGTCAAAATTTGCCGAATTCGTCAAAAATCGGCGAATTCGTCAAAATTTGCCGAATTCGTCAAAAATCGACGAATTCGTCAAAATTTGCCGAATTCGTCAAAAATCGGCGAATTCGTCAAAATTTGTCGGATTCGTCAAAAATCGACGAATTCGTCAAAATTTGCCGAATTCGTCAAAAATCGGCGAATTCGTCAAAATTTGCCGAATTCGTCAAAAATCGACGAATTCGTCAAAATTTGCCGAATTCGTCAAAAATCGGCGAATTCGTCAAAATTTGCCGAATTCGTCAAAAATCGACGAAAAATTTGGCGAATTCGTCAAAAATCGGCGAATTCGTCAAAATTCGCGAATTCGTCAAAAATCGACGAATTCGTCAAAATTTGCAGAATTCGTCAAAAATCGGCGAATTCGTCAAAATTTGCCGAATTCGTCAAAAATCTGCGAATTCGTCAAAATTTGCCGAATTCGTCAAAAATCGACGAATTCGTCAAAAATCGGCGAATTCGTCAAAATTTGCCGAATTCGTCAAAATCGACGAATTCGTCAAAATTTGCCGAATTCGTCAAAATCGACGAATTCGTCAAAAATCGGCGTATTCGCCGTCAAAAATCGCCGAAATTGTGACGAATTTGCCGATTTGATGAATAGTTGAATTCGGCGAACTCGGCGAACTCGGCGAACTCGGCGAATTCGGCGAACTCGGCGAACTCGGCGAATTCGGCGAACTCGGCGAACTCGGCGAATTCGGCGAACTCGGCGAACTCGGCGAATTCGGCGAACTCGGAAAAGGGCGAAATTTTGTTATCACTATTATTTGGATAAAATTTAGCAAAACTTAAAATGCAAATATCTCGTTAAATAATCCCCGAAGAAGGAAAAGGGCGAAATTTTGTTATCACAATTTTTTAGCAAAAATTTTGCAAAATTTAAAATTCAAATATCTTGTTAAATAATCCTCGTAGAAGGAAAAGGACGAATTTTTGTTATCACTAATTTTTGCCCAGAATTTAGCAAAACTTAAAATGCAAATATCTCGTTAAATAAGCCCCGTAGAAGGAAAAGGGCGAACTTTTGTTATCACTAATTTTTGGCCAGAATTTAGCAAAACTTAAAATGCTAATATCTCGTCAAAATTTGGCGAATTCGTCAAAAATCGGCGAATTCGGGGCGAACTTTTGTTATCACTAATTTTTGCCCAGAATTTAGCAAAACTTAAAATGCAAATATCTCGTTAAATAAGCCCCGTAGAAGGAAAAGGGCGAAATTTTGTTATCACTATTATTTGGATAAAATTTAGCAAAACTTAAAATGCAAATATCTCGTTAAATAATCCCCGAAGAAGGAAAAGGGCGAAATTTTGTTATCACAATTTTTTAGCAAAAATTTTGCAAAATTTAAAATTCAAATATCTTGTTAAATAAGCCTCGTAGAAAGAAAAGGACGAAATTTTGTTATCACTAATTTTTGCCCAGAATTTAGCAAAACTTAAAATGCAAATATCTCGTTAAATAAGCCCCCTAGAAGGAAAGGGGCGAACTTTTGTTATCACTAATTTTTGCCCAGAATTTAGCAAAACTTAAAATGCAAATATCTCGTTAAATAAGCCCCGTAGAAGGAAAAGGGCGAAATTTTGTTATCACTATTATTTGGATAAAATTTAGCAAAACTTAAAATGCAAATATCTCGTTAAATAATCCCCGAAGAAGGAAAAGGGCGAAATTTTGTTATCACAATTTTTTAGCAAAAATTTTGCAAAATTTAAAATTCAAATATCTTGTAGAAGGAAAAGGACGAAATTTTGTTATCACTATTATTTGGCCAAAATTTAGCAAAACTTAAAATGCAAATATCTCGTTAAATAAGCCCCGTAGAAGGAAAAGGGCGAACTTTTGTTATCACTAATTTTTGGCCAGAATTAAGCAAAACTTAAAATGCTAATATCTCGTCAAAATTTGGCGAATTCGTCAAAAATCGGCGAATTCGGCGAACTCGGCGAATTCGGCGAATCGGCGTCAAAATCGGCGAATTCGTCAAAAATCGACGAATTCGCCGATTTTTGACGAATTTGTCAAAATTTGCCGAATTCGTCAAAAATCGGCGAATTCGTCAAAATTTGCCGAATTCGTCAAAAATCGACGAATTCGTCAAAATTTGCCGAATTCGTCAAAAATCGGCGAATTCGTCAAAATTTGTCGGATTCGTCAAAAATCGACGAATTCGTCAAAATTTGCCGAATTCGTCAAAAATCGGCGAATTCGTCAAAATTTGCCGAATTCGTCAAAAATCGACGAATTCGTCAAAATTTGCCGAATTCGTCAAAAATCGGCGAATTCGTCAAAATTTTCCGAATTCGTCAAAAATCGACGAAAAATTTGGCGAATTCGTCAAAAATCGGCGAATTCGTCAAAATTCGCGAATTCGTCAAAAATCGACGAATTCGTCAAAATTTGCAGAATTCGTCAAAAATCGGCGAATTCGTCAAAATTTGCCGAATTCGTCAAAAATCTGCGAATTCGTCAAAATTTGCCGAATTCGTCAAAAATCGACGAATTCGTCAAAAATCGGCGAATTCGTCAAAATTTGCCGAATTCGTCAAAATCGACGAATTCGTCAAAATTTGCCGAATTCGTCAAAATCGACGAATTCGTCAAAAATCGGCGTATTCGCCGTCAAAAATCGCCGAAATTGTGACGAATTTGCCGATTTGATGAATAGTTGAATTCGGCGAACTCGGCGAACTCGGCGAACTCGGCGAATTCGGCGAACTCGGCGAATTCGGCGAACTCGGCGAATTCGGCGAATTCGGCGAACTCGGCGAATTCGGCGAACTCGGCGAATTCGGCGAACTCGGCGAACTCGGCGAACTCGGCGAACTCGGCGAACTCGGCGAATTCGGCGAATTCGGCGAACTCGGCGAATTCGAATTCACAATTTTTTAGGAAAAATTTTGCAAAATTTAAAATTCAAATATCTTGTTAAATAAGCCTCGTAGAAGGAAAAGGACGAAATTTTGTTATCCCTAATTTTTGCCCAGAATTTAGCAAAACTTAAAATGCAAATATCTCGTTAAATAAGCCCCGTAGAAGGAAAGGGGCGAACTTTTGTTATCACTAATTTTTGCCCAGAATTTAGCAAAACTTAAAATGCAAATATCTCGTTAAATAAGCCCCGTAGAAGGAAAAGGGCGAAATTTTGTTATCACTATTATTTGGATAAAATTTAGCAAAACTTAAAATGCAAATATCTCGTTAAATAATCCCCGAAGAAGGAAAAGGGCGAAATTTTGTTATCACAATTTTTTAGCAAAAATTTTGCAAAATTTAAAATTCAAATATCTTGTAGAAGGAAAAGGACGAAATTTTGTTATCACTAATTTTTGGCCAAAATTTAGCAAAACTTAAAATGCAAATATCTCGTTAAATAAGCCCCGTAGAAGGAAAAGGGCGAACTTTTGTTATCACTAATTTTTGGCCAGAATTTAGCAAAACTTAAAATGCTAATATCTCGTCAAAATTTGGCGAATTCGTCAAAAATCGGCGAATTCGTCAAAATTCGCGAATTCGTCAAAAAACGACGAATTCCAAATAAAAAATTTGCCGAATTCGTCAAAAATCGACGAATTCGTCAAAAATCGGCGAATTCGTCAAAATTTGCCGAATTCGTCAAAATCGACGAATTCGTCAAAAATCGGCGAATTCGCCGTCAAAAATCGCCGAAATTGTGACGAATTTGCCAATTTGATGAATTCGCGAATTCGCTGAGTTCGCCGAATTAAAATGCTAATATCTCGTCAAAATTTGGCGAATTCGTCAAAATTCGCGAATTCGTCAAAAATCGGCGAATTCGTCAAAATTTGCCGAATTCGTCAAAAATCGGCGAATTCGTCAAAATTTGCCGAATTCGTCAAAAATCGACGCCAAATTTGGCGAATTCGTCAAAATCGACGAATTCGTCAAAATTTGCCGAATTCGTCAAAAATAATCCCCGAAGAAGGAAAAGGGCGAAATTTTGTTATCACAATTTTTTAGCAAAAATTTTGCAAAATTTAAAATTCAAATATCTTGTAGAAGGAAAAGGACGAAATTTTGTTATCACTAATTTTTGGCCAAAATTTAGCAAAACTTAAAATGCAAATATCTCGTTAAATAAGCCCCGTAGAAGGAAAAGGGCAGAATTTAGCAAAACTTAAAATGCAAATATCTCGTTAAATAAGCCCCGTAGAAGGAAAGGGGCGAACTTTTGTTATCACTAATTTTTGCCCAGAATTTAGCAAAACTTAAAATGCAAATATCTCGTTAAATAAGCCCCGTAGAAGGAAAAGGGCGAAATTTTGTTATCACTATTATTTGGATAAAATTTAGCAAAACTTAAAATGCAAATATCTCGTTAAATAATCCCCGAAGAAGGAAAAGGGCGAAATTTTGTTATCACAATTTTTTAGGAAAAATTTTGCAAAATTTAAAATTCAAATATCTTGTTAAATAAGCCTCGTAGAAGGAAAAGGACGAAATTTTGTTATCACTAATTTTTGCCCAGAATTTAGCAAAACTTAAAATGCAAATATCTCGTTAAATAAGCCCCCTAGAAGGAAAGGGGCGAACTTTTGTTATCACTAATTTTTGCCCAGAATTTAGCAAAACTTAAAATGCAAATATCTCGTTAAATAAGCCCCGTAGAAGGAAAAGGGCGAAATTTTGTTATCACTATTATTTGGATAAAATTTAGCAAAACTTAAAATGCAAATATCTCGTTAAATAATCCCCGAAGAAGGAAAATGGCGAAATTTTGTTATCACAATTTTTTAGCAAAAATTTTGCAAAATTTAAAATTCAAATATCTTGTTAATTAATCCTCGTAGAAGGAAAAGGACGAATTTTTGTTATCACTAATTTTTGCCCAGAATTTAGCAAAACTTAAAATGCAAATATCTCGTTAAATAAGCCCCGTAGAAGGAAAAGGGCGAACTTTTGTTATCACTAATTTTTGGCCAGAATTTAGCAAAACTTAAAATGCTAATATCTCGTCAAAATTTGGCGAATTCGTCAAAAATCGGCGAATTCGTCAAAATTCGCGAATTCGTCAAAAATCGACGAATTCGTCAAAATTTGCCGAATTCGTCAAAAATCGGCGAATTCGTCAAAAAATCGAAATTTTGTTATCACTATTATTTGGATAAAATTTAGCAAAACTTAAAATGCAAATATCTCGTTAAATAATCCCCGTAGAAGGAAAGGGGCGAACTTTTGTTATCACTAACTTAAAATGCAAATATCTCGTTAAATAATCCCCGTAGAAGGAAAGGGGCGAACTTTTGTTATCACTAATTTTTGCCCAGAATTTAGCAAAACTTAAAATGCAAATATCTCGTTAAATAAGCCCCGTAGAAGGAAAGGGGCGAACTTTTGTTATCACTAATTTTTGCCCAGAATTTAGCAAAACTTAAAATGCAAATATCTCGTTAAATAATCCCCGAAGAAGGAAAAGGGCGAAATTTTGTTATCACAATTTTTTAGGAAAAATTTTGCAAAATTTAAAATTCAAATATCTTGTTAAATAAGCCTCGTAGAAGGAAAAGGACGAAATTTTGTTATCACTAATTTTTGCCCAGAATTTAGCAAAACTTAAAATGCAAATATCTCGTTAAATAAGCCCCCTAGAAGGAAAGGGGCGAACTTTTGTTATCACTAATTTTTGCCCAGAATTTAGCAAAACTTAAAATGCAAATATCTCGTTAAATAAGCCCCGTAGAAGGAAAAGGGCGAAATTTTGTTATCACTATTATTTGGATAAAATTTAGCAAAACTTAAAATGCAAATATCTCGTTAAATAATCCCCGAAGAAGGAAAAGGGCGAAATTTTGTTATCACAATTTTTTAGCAAAAATTTTGCAAAATTTAAAATTCAAATATCTTGTTAAATAAGCCTCGTAGAAGGAAAAGGACGAAATTTTGTTATCACTAATTTTTGCCCAGAATTTAGCAAAACTTAAAATGCAAATATCTCGTTAAATAAGCCCCCTAGAAGGAAAGGGGCGAACTTTTGTTATCACTAATTTTTGCCCAGAATTTAGCAAAACTTAAAATGCAAATATCTCGTTAAATAAGCCCCGTAGAAGGAAAAGGGCGAAATTTTGTTATCACTATTATTTGGATAAAATTTAGCAAAACTTAAAATGCAAATATCTCGTTAAATAATCCCCGAAGAAGGAAAAGGGCGAAATTTTGTTATCACAATTTTTTAGCAAAAATTTTGGCGAACTCGGCGAACTCGGCGAACTCGGCGAACTCGGCGAATTCGGCGAACTCGGCGAACTCGGCGAACTCGGCGAACTCGGCGAATTCGGCGAACTCGGCGAATTCGGCGAACTCGGCGAATTCGAATTCACAATTTTTTAGGAAAAATTTTGCAAAATTTAAAATTCAAATATCTTGTTAAATAAGCCTCGTAGAAGTAAAAGGACGAAATTTTGTTATCCCTAATTTTTGCCCCGAATTTAGCAAAACTTAAAATGCAAATATCTCGTTAAATAAGCCCCGTAGAAGGAAAGGGGCGAACTTTTGTTATCACTAATTTTTGCCCAGAATTTAGCAAAACTTAAAATGCAAATATCTCGTTAAATAAGCCCCGTAGAAGGAAAAGGGCGAAATTTTGTTATCACTATTATTTGGATAAAATTTAGCAAAACTTAAAATGCAAATATCTCGTTAAATAATCCCCGAAGAAGGAAAAGGGCGAAATTTTGTTATCACAATTTTTTAGCAAAAATTTTGCAAAATTTAAAATTCAAATATCTTGTTAAATAATCCTCGTAGAAGGAAAAGGACGAATTTTTGTTATCACTAATTTTTGCCCAGAATTTAGCAAAACTTAAAATGCAAATATCTCGTTAAATAAGCCCCGTAGAAGGAAAAGGGCGAACTTTTGTTATCACTAATTTTTGGCCAGAATTTAGCAAAACTTAAAATGCTAATATCTCGTCAAAATTTGGCGAATTCGTCAAAAATCGGCGAATTCGTCAAAATTCGCGAATTCGTCAAAAATCGACGAATTCGTCAAAATTTGCCGAATTCGTCAAAAATCGGCGAATTCGTCAAAATTTGCCGAATTCGTCAAAAATCGGCGAATTCGTCAAAATTTGCCGAATTCGTCAAAAATCGACGAATTCGTCAAAAATCGACGAAATTGTGACGAATTTGCCGATTTGATGAATTCGCGAATTCGCTGCCGATTTGATGAATTCGTCACAATAGGCGAATTCGGCGAACTCGGCGAATTCGTCACAATAGGCGAATTCGGCGAACTCGGCGAACTCAGCGAATTCGCGAATTCATCAAATCGGCAAATTCGTCACAATTTCGGCGATTTTTGACGGCGAATTCGGCGAATTCGTCAAAAATTTGCCGAATTCGTCAAAAATCTGCGAATTCGTCAAAATTTGCCGAATTCGTCAAAATCGACGAATTCGTCAAAATTTTCCGAATTCGTCAAAATCGACGAATTCGTCAAAAATCGGCGTATTCGCCGTCAAAAATCGCCGAAATTGTGACGAATTTGCCGATTTGATGAATAGTTGAATTCGGCGAACTCGGCGAATTCGGCGAACTCGGCGAACTCGGCGAACTCGGCGAACTCGGCGAACTCGGCGAACTCGGCGAACTCGGCGAACTCGGCGAATTCGGCGAATTCGGCGAACTCGGCGAACTCGGCGAATTCGGCGAACTCGGCGAATTCGGCGAACTCGGCGAACTCGGCGAACTCGGCGAATTCGGCGAACTCGGCGAACTCGGCGAATTCGAATTCACAATTTTTTAGGAAAAATTTTGCAAAATTTAAAATTCAAATATCTTGTTAAATAAGCCTCGTAGAAGGAAAAGGACGAAATTTTGTTATCACTAATTTTTGCCCAGAATTTAGCAAAACTTAAAATGCAAATATCTCGTTAAATAAGCCCCGTAGAAGGAAAGGGGCGAACTTTTGTTATCACTAATTTTTGCCCAGAATTTAGCAAAACTTAAAATGCAAATATCTCGTTAAATAAGCCCCGTAGAAGGAAAAGGGCGAAATTTTGTTATCACTATTATTTGGATAAAATTTAGCAAAACTTAAAATGCAAATATCTCGTTAAATAATCCCCGAAGAAGGAAAAGGGCGAAATTTTGTTATCACAATTTTTTAGCAAAAATTTTGCAAAATTTAAAATTCAAATATCTTGTAGAAGGAAAAGGACGAAATTTTGTTATCACTAATTTTTGGCCAAAATTTAGCAAAACTTAAAATGCAAATATCTCGTTAAATAAGCCCCGTAGAAGGAAAAGGGCGAACTTTTGTTATCACTATCAAAATTTGGCGAATTCGTCAAAAATCGGCGAATTCGTCAAAATTCGCGAATTCGTCAAAAAACGACGAATTCGTCAAAATTTGCCGAATTCGTCAAAAATCGACGAATTCGTCAAAAATCGGCGAATTCGTCAAAATTTGCCGAATTCGTCAAAATCGACGAATTCGTCAAAAATCGGCGAATTCGCCGTCAAAAATCGCCGAAATTGTGACGAATTTGCCAATTTGATGAATTCGCGAATTCGCTGAGTTCGCCGAATTCGCCGAGTTCGCCGAGTTCGCCGAATTCGCCGAGTTCGCCGAATTCGCCGAGTTCGCCGAAATAGAACAAAAGTTCGCCCTTTTCCTTCTACGGGGCTTATTTAACGAGATATTTGACGAATTCGGCAAATTTTGACGAATTCGCCGATTTTTGACGAATTCGGCAAATTTTGACGAATTCGTCGATTTTTGACGAATTCGCGAATTTTGACGAATTCGCCAAATTTTGACGAGATATTAGCATTTTAAGTTTTGCTAAATTCTGGCCAAAAATTAGTGATAACAAAAGTTCGCCCTTTTCCTTCTACGGGGCTTATTTAACGAGATATTTGCATTTTAAGTTTTGCTAAATTCTGGGCAAAAATTAGTGATAACAAAATTTCGTCCTTTTCCTTCTACGAGGCTTATTTAACAAGATATTTGAATTTTAAATTTTGCAAAATTTTTGCTAAAAAATTGTGATAACAAAATTTCGCCCTTTTCCTTCTTCGGGGATTATTTAACGAGATATTTGCATTTTAAGTTTTGCTAAATTTTATCCAAATAATAGTGATAACAAAATTTCGCCCTTTTCCTTCTACGGGGCTTATTTAACGAGATATTTGCATTTTAAGTTTTGCTAAATTCTGGGCAAAAATTAGTGATAACAAAATTTCGTCCTTTTCCTTCTACGAGGCTTATTTAACAAGATATTTGAATTTTAAATTTTGCAAAATTTTTCCTAAAAAATTGTGATAACAAAATTTCGCCCTTTTCCTTCTTCGGGGATTATTTAACGAGATATTTGCATTTTAAGTTTTGCTAAATTTTATCCAAATAATAGTGATAACAAAATTTCGCCCTTTTCCTTCTACGGGGCTTATTTAACGAGATATTTGCATTTTAAGTTTTGCTAAATTCTGGGCAAAAATTTGTGATAACAAAAGTTCGCCCTTTCCTTCTACGGGGCTTATTTAACGAGATATTTGCATTTTAAGTTTTGCTAAATTCTGGGCAAAAATTAGTGATAACAAAAGTTCGCCCCTTTCCGAATTCGGCAAATTTTGACGGCGAACTCGGCGAATTCGGCGAACTCGGCGAATTCGTCACAATAGGCGAATTCGGCGAACTCGGCGAACTCGGCGAACTCAGCGAATTCGCGAATTCATCAAATCGGCAAATTCGTCACAATTTCGGCGATTTTTGACGGCGAATTCGCCGATTTTTTACGAATTCGTCGATTTTGACGAATTCGGCAAATTTTGACGAATTCGTCGATTTTTGACGAATTCGCCGATTTTTGACGAATTCGTCGATTTTTGACGAATTCGGCAAATTTTCGCCGAGTTCGCCGAACTCAGCGAATTCGCGAATTCATCAAATCGGCAAATTCGTCACAATTTCGTCGATTTTTGACGGCGAATTCGCCGATTTTTGACGAATTCGTCGATTTTGACGAATTCGGCAAATTTTGACGAATTCGTCGATTTTTGACGAATTCGCGAATTTTGACGAATTCGCCGATTTTTGACGAATTCGCCAAATTTTGACGAGATATTAGCATTTTAAGTTTTGCTAAATTCTGGCCAAAAATTAGTGATAACAAAAGTTCGCCCTTTTCCTTCTACGGGGCTTATTTAACGAGATATTTGCATTTTAAGTTTTGCTAAATTCTGGGCAAAAATTAGTGATAACAAAATTTCGTCCTTTTCCTTCTACGAGGCTTATTTAACAAGATATTTGAATTTTAAATTTTGCAAAATTTTTGCTAAAAAATTGTGATAACAAAATTTCGCCCTTTTCCTTCTTCGGGGATTATTTAACGAGATATTTGCATTTTAAGTTTTGCTAAATTTTATCCAATAATAGTCGAATTCGTCAAAATCGGCGAATTCGTCAAAATTGGTCAAAAATTCGTTAAAATCGCGAATTCGTCAAAATCGGCGAATTCATCAAATCGACAAATTCGTGACAAAATAGCAAAACTTAAAATGCAAATATCTCGTTAAATAAGCCCCGTAGAAGGAAAAGGGCGAACTTTTGTTATCACTAATTTTTGGCCAGAATTTAGCAAAACTTAAAATGCTAATATCTCGTCAAAATTTGGCGAATTCGTCAAAATTCGCGAATTCGTCAAAAATCGACGAATTCGTCAAAATCGGCGAATTCGTCAAAATTGGTCAAAAATTCGTTAAAATCGCGAATTCGTCAAAATCGGCGAATTCATCAAATCGACAAATTCGTGACAAAATAGCAAAACTTAAAATGCAAATATCTCGTTAAATAAGCCCCGTAGAAGGAAAAGGGCGAACTTTTGTTATCACTAATTTTTGGCCAGAATTTAGCAAAACTTAAAATGCTAATATCTCGCGATTTTTGACGGCGAATTCGTCAAAAATCGACGAATTCGTCAAAATTTGCCGAATTCGTCAAAAATCGGCGAATTCGTCAAAAAATCGAAATTTTGTTATCACTATTATTTGGATAAAATTTAGCAAAACTTAAAATGCAAATATCTCGTTAAATAATCCCCGTAGAAGGAAAGGGGCGAACTTTTGTTATCACTAATTTTTGCCCAGAATTTAGCAAAACTTAAAATGCAAATATCTCGTTAAATAAGCCCCGTAGAAGGAAAGGGGCGAACTTTTGTTATCACTAATTTTTGCCCAGAATTTAGCAAAACTTAAAATGCAAATATCTCGTTAAAAAATCCCTGAAGAAGGAAAAGGGTGAAATTTTGTTATCACAATTTTTTAGGAAAAATTTTGCAAAATTTAAAATTCAAATATCTTGTTAAATAAGCCTCGTAGAAGGAAAAGGACGAAATTGGCGAATTCGTCAAAAAATCGAAATTTTGTTATCACTATTATTTGGATAAAATTTAGCAAAACCTAAAATGCAAATATCTCGTTAAATAATCCCCGTAGAAGGAAAGGGGCGAACTTTTGTTATCACTAATTTTTGGCCAGAATTTAGCAAAACTTAAAATGCTAATATCTCGTCAAAATTTGGCGAATTCGTCAAAATTCGCGAATTCGTCAAAAATCGGCGAATTCGTCAAAATTTGCCGAATTCGTCAAAAATCGGCGAATTCGTCAAAATTTACCGAATTCGTCAAAAATCGACGAATTCGTCAAAAATCGACGCCAAATTTGGCGAATTCGTCAAAATCGGCGAATTCGTCAAAAATCGACGAATTCGTCAAAATTTGCCGAATTCGTCAAAAATAATCCCCGAAGAAGGAAAAGGGCGAAATTTTGTTATCACAATTTTTTAGCAAAAATTTTGCAAAATTTAAAATTCAAATATCTTGTAGAAGGAAAAGGACGAAATTTTGTTATCACTAATTTTTGGCCAAAATTTAGCAAAACTTAAAATGCAAATATCTCGTTAAATAAGCCCCGTAGAAGGAAAAGGGCGAACTTTTGTTATCATTAATTTTTGGCCAGAATTTAGCAAAACTTAAAATGCTAATATCTCGCGATTTTTGACGGCGAATTCGTCAAAAATCGACGAATTCGTCAAAATTTGCCGAATTCGTCAAAAATCGGCGAATTCGTCAAAAAATCGAAATTTTGTTATCACTATTATTTGGATAAAATTTAGCAAAACTTAAAATGCAAATATCTCGTTAAATAATCCCCGTAGAAGGAAAGGGGCGAACTTTTGTTATCACTAATTTTTGCCCAGAATTTAGCAAAACTTAAAATGCAAATATCTCGTTAAATAAGCCCCGTAGAAGGAAAGGGGCGAACTTTTGTTATCACTAATTTTTGCCCAGAATTTAGCAAAACTTAAAATGCAAATATCTCGTTAAAAAATCCCTGAAGAAGGAAAAGGGTGAAATTTTGTTATCACAATTTTTTAGGAAAAATTTTGCAAAATTTAAAATTCAAATATCTTGTTAAATAAGCCTCGTAGAAGGAAAAGGACGAAATTGGCGAATTCGTCAAAAAATCGAAATTTTGTTATCACTATTATTTGGATAAAATTTAGCAAAACCTAAAATGCAAATATCTCGTTAAATAATCCCCGTAGAAGGAAAGGGGCGAACTTTTGTTATCACTAATTTTTGGCCAGAATTTAGCAAAACTTAAAATGCTAATATCTCGTCAAAATTTGGCGAATTCGTCAAAATTCGCGAATTCGTCAAAAATCGGCGAATTCGTCAAAATTTGCCGAATTCGTCAAAAATCGGCGAATTCGTCAAAATTTACCGAATTCGTCAAAAATCGACGAATTCGTCAAAAATCGACGCCAAATTTGGCGAATTCGTCAAAATCGGCGAATTCGTCAAAAATCGACGAATTCGTCAAAATTTGCCGAATTCGTCAAAAATAATCCCCGAAGAAGGAAAAGGGCGAAATTTTGTTATCACAATTTTTTAGCAAAAATTTTGCAAAATTTAAAATTCAAATATCTTGTAGAAGGATAAGGACGAAATTTTGTTATCACTAATTTTTGGCCAAAATTTAGCAAAACTTAAAATGCAAATATCTCGTTAAATAAGCCCCGTAGAAGGAAAAGGGCAGAATTTAGCAAAACTTAAAATGCAAATATCTCGTTAAATAAGCCCCGTAGAAGGAAAGGGGCGAACTTTTGTTATCACTAATTTTTGCCCAGAATTTAGCAAAACTTAAAATGCAAATATCTCGTTAAATAAGCCCCGTAGAAGGAAAAGGGCGAAATTTTGTTATCACTATTATTTGGATAAAGTTTAGCAAAACTTAAAATGCAAATATCTCGTTAAATAATCCCCGAAGAAGGAAAAGGGCGAAATTTTGTTATCACAATTTTTTAGGAAAAATTTTGCAAAATTTAAAATTCAAATATCTTGTTAAATAAGCCTCGTAGAAGGAAAAGGACGAAATTTTGTTATCACTAATTTTTGCCCAGAATTTAGCAAAACTTAAAATGCAAATATCTCGTTAAATAAGCCCCCTAGAAGGAAAGGGGCGAACTTTTGTTATCACTAATTTTTGCCCAGAATTTAGCAAAACTTAAAATGCAAATATCTCGTTAAATAAGCCCCGTAGAAGGAAAAGGGCGAAATTTTGTTATCACTATTATTTGGATAAAATTTAGCAAAACTTAAAATGCAAATATCTCGTTAAATAATCCCCGAAGAAGGAAAAGGGCGAAATTTTGTTATCACAATTTTTTAGGAAAAATTTTGCAAAATTTAAAATTCAAATATCTTGTTAAATAAGCCTCGTAGAAGGAAAAGGACGAAATTTTGTTATCACTAATTTTTGCCCAGAATTTAGCAAAACTTAAAATGCAAATATCTCGTTAAATAAGCCCCCTAGAAGGAAAGGGGCGAACTTTTGTTATCACTAATTTTTGTCCAGAACTTAGCAAAACTTTAAATGCAAATATCTCGTTAAATAAGCCCCGTAGAAGGAAAAGGGCGAAATTTTGTTATCACTATTATTTGGATAAAATTTAGCAAAACTTAAAATGCAAATATCTCGTTAAATAATCCCCGAAGAAGGAAAAGGGCGAAATTTTGTTATCACAATTTTTTAGCAAAAATTTTGCAAAATTTAAAATTCAAATATCTTGTAGAAGGAAAAGGACGAAATTTTGTTATCACTAATTTTTGGCCAAAATTTAGCAAAACTTAAAATGCAAATATCTCGTTAAATAAGCCCCGTAGAAGGAAAGGGGCGAACTTTTGTTATCACTAATTTTTGCCCAAAATTTAGCAAAACTTAAAATGCAAATATCTCGTTAAATAAGCCCCGTAGAAGGAAAAGGGCGAAATTTTGTTATCACTATTATTTGGATAAAATTTAGCAAAACTTAAAATACAAATATCTCGTTAAATAATCCCCGAAGAAGGAAAAGGGCGAAATTTTGTTATCATTCAAATATCTTGTTAAATAAGCCTCGTAGAAGGAAAAGGACGAAATTTTGTTATCACTAATTTTTGCCCAGAATTTAGCAAAACTTAAAATGCAAATATCTCGTTAAATAAGCCCCGTAGAAGGAAAGGGGCGAACTTTTGTTATCACTAATTTTTGCCCAGAATTTAGCAAAACTTAAAATGCAAATATCTCGTTAAATAAGCCCCGTAGAAGGAAAAGGGCGAAATTTTGTTATCACTATTATTTGGATAAAATTTAGCAAAACTTAAAATGCAAATATCTCGTTAAATAATCCCCGAAGAAGGAAAAGGGCGAAATTTTGTTATCACAATTTTTTAGCAAAAATTTTGCAAAATTTAAAATTCAAATATCTTGTAGAAGGAAAAGGACGAAATTTTGTTATCACTAATTTTTGGCCAAAATTTAGCAAAACTTAAAATGCAAATATCTCGTTAAATAAGCCCCGTAGAAGGAAAAGGGCGAACTTTTGTTATCACTAATTTTTGGCCAGAATTTAGCAAAACTTAAAATGCTAATATCTCGTCAAAATTCGCGAATTCGTCAAAAATCGACGAATTCGTCAAAATTTGCCGAATTCGTCAAAAATCGACGAATTCGTCAAAAATCGGCGAATTCGTCAAAATCGACGAATTCGTCAAAAATCGGCGAATTCGCCGTCAAAAATCGCCGAAATTGTGACGAATTTGCCAATTTGATGAATTCGCGAATTCGCTGAGTTCGCCGAGTTCGCCGAATTCGCCGAGTTCGCCTAATTCGCCGAGTTCGCCGAGTTCGCCGAGTTCGCCGAGTTCGCCGAGTTCGCCGAATTTTTGCCCAGAATTTAGCAAAACTTAAAATGCAAATATCTCGTTAAATAAGCCCCGTAGAAGGAAAGGGGCGAACTTTTGTTATCACTAATTTTTGCCCAGAATTTAGCAAAACTTAAAATGCAAATATCTCGTTAAATAAGCCCCGTAGAAGGAAAAGGGCGAAATTTTGTTATCACTATTATTTGGATAAAATTTAGCAAAACTTAAAATGCAAATATCTCGTTAAATAATCCCCGAAGAAGGAAAAGGGCGAAATTTTGTTATCACAATTGTTTAGCAAAAATTTTTCAAAATTTAAAATTCAAATATCTTGTAGAAGGAAAAGGACGAAATTTTGTTATCACTAATTTTTGGCCAAAATTTAGCAAAACTTAAAATGCAAATATCGATTTTGACGAATTCGCCGATTTTTGACGAATTCGCCAAATTTTGACGAGATATTAGCATTTTAAGTTTTGCTAAATTCTGGCCAAAAATTAGTGATAACAAAAGTTCGCCCCTTTCCTTCTACGGGGATTATTTAACGAGATATTTGCATTTCGTCGATTTTTGACGAATTCGTCGATTTTTGACGAATTCGGCAAATTTTGACGAATTGGTCGATTTTTGACGAATTCGTCGATTTTTGACGAATTCGTCGATTTTTGACGAATTCGGCAAATTTTGACGAATTCGTCGATTTTTGACGAATTCGGCAAATTTTGACGAATTCGTCGATTTTTGACGAATTCGGCAAATTTTGACGAATTCGCCGGTTTTTGACGAATTCGCCGATTTTTGACGAATTCGGCAAATTTTGACGAATTCGTCGATTTTTGACGAATTCGTCGATTTTTGACGAATTCGCGAATTTTGACGAATTCGCCGATTTTTGACGAATTCGCCAAATTTTGACGAGATATTAGCATTTTAAGTTTTGCTAAATTCTGGGCAAAAATTAGTGATAACAAAAGTTCGCCCCTTTCCTTCTACGGGGCTTATTTAACGAGATATTTGCATTTTAAGTTTTGCTAAATTCTGGGCAAAAATTAGTGATAACAAAAGTTCGCCCCTTTCCTTCTACGGGGATTATTTAACGAGATATTTGCATTTTAAGTTTTGCTAAATTCTGGGCAAAAATTAGTGATAACAAAAGTTCGCCCCTTTCCTTCTACGGGGATTATTTAACGAGATATTTGCATTTTAAGTTTTGCTAAATTTTATCCAAATAATAGTGATAACAAAATTTCGATTTTTTGACGAATTCGGCAAATTTTGACGAATTCGTCGATTTTTGACGAATTCGCCGAATTCGCCGTCAAAAATCGCCGAAATTGTGACGAATTTGCCGATTTGATGAATTCGCGAATTCGCTGGGTTCGCCGAATTCGCCTATTGTGACGAATTCGCCGAGTTCGCCGAGTTCGCCGAATTCGCCTATTGTGACGAATTCGCCGAGTTCGCCGAATTCGCCGAGTTCGCCGAATTCGCCGAGTTCGCCGAATTCGCCGAGTTCGCCGAGTTCGCCGAGTTCGCCGAATTCGGCCTTTTCCTTCTACGAGGCTTATTTAACAAGATATTTGAATTTTAAATTTTGCAAAATTTTTGCTAAAAAATTGTGATAACAAAATTTCGCCCTTTTCCTTCTTCGGGGATTATTTAACGAGATATTTGCATTTTAAGTTTTGCTAAATTTTATCCAAATAATAGTGATAACAAAATTTCGCCCTTTTCCTTCTACGGGGCTTATTTAACGAGATATTTGCATTTTAAGTTTTGCTAAATTCTGGGCAAAAATTAGTGATAACAAAAGTTCGCCCCTTTCCTTCTAGGGGGCTTATTTACCGAGATATTTGCATTTTAAGTTTTGCTAAATTCTGGGCAAAAATTAGTGATAACAAAATTTCGTCCTTTTCCTTCTACGAGGCTTATTTAACGAGATATTTGCATTTTAAGTTTTGCTAAATTCTGGGCAAAAATTAGTGATAACAAAAGTTCGCCCCTTTCCGAATTCGGCAAATTTTGACGGCGAACTCGGCGAATTCGGCGAACTCGGCGAACTCGGCGCGAATTCATCAAATCGGCAAATTCGTCACAATTTCGTCGATTTTTGACGGCGAATTCGCCGATTTTTGACGAATTCGTCGATTTTGACGAATTCGGCAAATTTTGACGAATTCGCCGCTTTTTGACGAATTCGGCAAATTTTGACGAATTCGTCGATTTTTGACGAATTCGCCGATTTTGACGAATTCGCCAAATTTGGCGAATTCGCCGATTTTTGACGAATTCGGCAAATTTTGACGAATTCGTCGATTTTGACGAATTCGCAAATTTGTCGATTTGATGAATTCGCCGATTTTGACGAATTCGCGATTTTAACGAATTTTTGACCAATTTTGACGAATTCGCCGATTTTGACGAATTCGCGAATTCATCAAATCGACAAATTCGTGACAAAATAGGCGAATTCGGCGAACTCGGCGAATTCGGCGAACTCGGCGAAATTTGGCGAATTCGCCGATTTTTGACGAATTTTGACGAATTCGCCGATTTTTGACGAATTCGCCAAATTTTGACGAGATATTAGCATTTTAAGTTTTGCTAAATTCTGGCCAAAAATTAGTGATAACAAAAGTTCGCCCTTTTCCTTCTACGGGGCTTATTTAACGAGATATTTGCATTTTAAGTTTTGCTAAATTCTGGGCAAAAATTAGTGATAACAAAATTTCGTCCTTTTCCTTCTACGAGGCTTATTTAACAAGATATTTGAATTTTAAATTTTGCAAAATTTTTGCTAAAAAATTGTGATAACAAAATTTCGCCCTTTTCCTTCTTCGGGGATTATTTAACGAGATATTTGCATTTTAAGTTTTGCTAAATTTTATCCAAATAATAGTGATAACAAAATTTCGCCCTTTTCCTTCTACGGGGCTTATTTAACGAGATATTTGCATTTTAAGTTTTGCTAAATTCTGGACAAAAATTAGTGATAACAAAAGTTCGCCCCTTTCCTTCTAGGGGGCTTATTTAACGAGATATTTGCATTTTAAGTTTTGCTAAATTCTGGGCAAAAATTAGTGATAACAAAATTTCGTCCTTTTCCTTCTACGAGGCTTATTTAACAAGATATTTGAATTTTAAATTTTGCAAAATTTTTCCTAAAAAATTGTGATAACAAAATTTCGCCCTTTTCCTTCTTCGGGGATTATTTAACGAGATATTTGCATTTTAAGTTTTGCTAAATTTTATCCAAATAATAGTGATAACAAAATTTCGCCCTTTTCCTTCTACGGGGCTTATTTAACGGGATATTTGCATTTTAAGTTTTGCTAAATTCGCCGAGTTCGCCGAATTCGCCTATTTTGTCACGAATTTGTCGATTTGATGAATTCGCCGATTTTGACGAATTCGCGATTTTAACGAATTTTTGACCAATTTTGACGAATTCGCCGAGTTCGCCGAATTCGCCTATTTTGTCACGAATTTGTCGATTTGATGAGTTCGCGAATTCGTCAAAATCGGCGAATTCGTCAAAATTGGTCAAAAATTCGTTAAAATCGCGAATTCGTCAAAATCGGCGAATTCATCAAATCGACAAATTCGTGACAAAATAGGCGAATTCGGCGAACTCGGCGAATTTAGCAAAACTTAAAATGCAAATATCTCGTTAAATAAGCCCCGTAGAAGGAAAAGGGCGAAATTTTGTTATCACTATTATTTGGATAAAATTTAGCAAAACTTAAAATGCAAATATCTCGTTAAATAATCCCCGAAGAAGGAAAAGGGCGAAATTTTGTTATCACAATTTTTTAGGAAAAATTTTGCAAAATTTAAAATTCAAATATCTTGTTAAATAAGCCTCGTAGAAGGAAAAGGACGAAATTTTGTTATCACTAATTTTTGCCCAGAATTTAGCAAAACTTAAAATGCAAATATCTCGTTAAATAAGCCCCCTAGAAGGAAAGGGGCGAACTTTTGTTATCACTAATTTTTGTCCAGAATTTAGCAAACTTAAAATGCAAATATCTCGTTAAATAAGCCCCGTAGAAGGAAAAGGGCGAAATTTTGTTATCACTATTATTTGGATAAAAATTAGCAAAACTTAAAATGCAAATATCTCGTTAAATAATCCCCGAAGAAGGAAAAGGGCGAAATTTTGTTATCACAATTTTTTAGCAAAAATTTTGCAAAATTTAAAATTCAAATATCTTGTTAAATAAGCCTCGTAGAAGGAAAAGGACGAAATTTTGTTATCACTAATTTTTGCCCAGAATTTAGCAAAACTTAAAATGCAAATATCTCGTTAAATAAGCCCCGTAGAAGGAAAAGGGCGAACTTTTGTTATCACTAATTTTTGGCCAGAATTTAGCAAAACTTAAAATGCTAATATCTCGTCAAAATTTGGCGAATTCGTCAAAAATCGGCGAATTCGTCAAAATTCGTCAAAAATCGGCGAATTCGCCAAATTTCGCCGAGTTCGCCGAATTCGCCGAGTTCGCCGAATTCGCCTATTTTGTCACGAATTTGTCGATTTGATGAATTCGCGAATTCGTCAAAATCGGCGAATTCGTCAAAATTGGTCAAAAATTCGTTAAAATCGCGAATTCGTCAAAATAGGCGAATTCATCAAATCGACAAATTTGCGAATTCGTCAAAATCGACGAATTCGTCAAAATTTGCCGAATTCGTCAAAAATCGGCGAATTCGCCAAATTTGGCGAATTCGTCAAAATCGGCGAATTCGTCAAAATTTGCCGAATTCGTCAAAAAGCGGCGAATTCGTCAAAATTTGCCGAATTCGTCAAAATCGACGAATTCGTCAAAAATCGGCGAATTCGCCGTCAAAAATCGACGAAATTGTGACGAATTTGCCGATTTGATGAATTCGCGCCGAGTTCGCCGAGTTCGCCGTCAAAATTTGCCGAATTCGGAAAGGGGCGAACTTTTGTTATCACTAATTTTTGCCCAGAATTTAGCAAAACTTAAAATGCAAATATCTCGTTAAATAAGCCTCGTAGAAGGAAAAGGACGAAATTTTGTTATCACTAATTTTTGCCCAGAATTTAGCAAAACTTAAAATGCAAATATCTCGGTAAATAAGCCCCCTAGAAGGAAAGGGGCGAACTTTTGTTATCACTAATTTTTGCCCAGAATTTAGCAAAACTTAAAATGCAAATATCTCGTTAAATAAGCCCCGTAGAAGGAAAAGGGCGAAATTTTGTTATCACTATTATTTGGATAAAATTTAGCAAAACTTAAAATGCAAATATCTCGTTAAATAATCCCCGAAGAAGGAAAAGGGCGAAATTTTGTTATCACAATTTTTTAGCAAAAATTTTGCAAAATTTAAAATTCAAATATCTTGTTAAATAAGCCTCGTAGAAGGAAAAGGCCGAATTCGGCGAACTCGGCGAATTCGGCGAACTCGGCGAACTCGGCGAATTCGGCGAACTCGGCGAATTCGGCGAACTCGGCGAACTCGGCGAATTCGTCACAATAGGCGAATTCGGCGAACTCAGCGAATTCGCGAATTCATCAAATCGGCAAATTCGTCACAATTTCGGCGATTTTTGACGGCGAATTCGGCGAATTCGTCAAAAATCGACGAATTCGTCAAAATTTGCCGAATTCGTCAAAAATCGGCGAATTCGTCAAAAAATCGAAATTTTGTTATCACTATTATTTGGATAAAATTTAGCAAAACTTAAAATGCAAATATCTCGTTAAATAATCCCCGTAGAAGGAAAGGGGCGAACTTTTGTTATCACTAATTTTTGCCCAGAATTTAGCAAAACTTAAAATGCAAATATCTCGTTAAATAATCCCCGTAGAAGGAAAGGGGCGAACTTTTGTTATCACTAATTTTTGCCCAGAATTTAGCAAAACTTAAAATGCAAATATCTCGTTAAATAAGCCCCGTAGAAGGAAAGGGGCGAACTTTTGTTATCACTAATTTTTGCCCAGAATTTAGCAAAACTTAAAATGCTAATATCTCGTCAAAATTTGGCGAATTCGTCAAAAATCGGCGAATTCGTCAAAATTCGCGAATTCGTCAAAAATCGACGAATTCGTCAAAAATCGACGAATTCGTCAAAATTTGCCGAATTCGTCAAAAATCGGCGAATTCGTCAAAAATCGGCGAATTCGTCATAATTTGCCGAATTCGTCAAAAATCGACGAATTCGTCAAAATTTGCCGAATTCGTCAAAAATCGACGAATTCGTCAAAAATCGACGAATTCGTCAAAAATCGACCAATTCGTCAAAATTTGCCGAATTCGTCAAAAATCGACGAATTCGTCAAAAATCGACGAAATGCAAATATCTCGTTAAATAATCCCCGTAGAAGGAAAGGGGCGAACTTTTGTTATCACTAATTTTTGGCCAGAATTTAGCAAAACTTAAAATGCTAATATCTCGTCAAAATTTGGCGAATTCGTCAAAAATCGGCGAATTCGTCAAAATCGGCGAATTCGTCAAAAATCTACGAATTCGTCAAAATTTGCCGAATTCGTCAAAAATGCAAATATTTCGTTAAATAAGCCCCGTAGAAGGAAAAGGGCGAACTTTTGTTATCACTAATTTTTGGCCAGAATTTAGCAAAATTTAAATGCTAATATCTCGTCAAAATTTGCCGAATTCGTCAAAAATCGGCGAATTCGTCAAAATTTGCCGAATTCGTCAAAAATCGGCGAATTCGTCAAAATTTGCCGAATTCGTCAACAATCGGCGAATTCGCCAAAAATCGGCGAATTCGTCAAAATTTGCCGAATTCGTCAAAATCGACGAATTCGTCAAAATTTGCCTAATTCGTCAAAAATCGGCGAATTCGTCAAAATTTGCCGAATTCGTCAAAAATCGACGAATTCGTCAAAAATCGACGCCAAATTTGGCGAATTCGTCAAAATCGGCGAATTCGTCAAAAATCGACGAATTCGTCAAAATTTGCCGAATTCGTCAAAAATCGACGAATTCGTCAAAATTTGCCGAATTCGTCAAAAATCGACGAATTCGTCAAAAATCGACGAATTCGTCAAAAATCTACCAATTCGTCAAAATTTGCCGAATTCGTCAAAAATCGACGAATTCGTCAAAAATCGACGAAATGCAAATATCTCGTTAAATAATCCCCGTAGAAGGAAAGGGGCGAACTTTTGTTATCACTAATTTTTGGCCAGAATTTAGCAAAACTTAAAATGCTAATATCTCGTCAAAATTTGGCGAATTCGTCAAAAATCGGCGAATTCGTCAAAATTCGCGAATTCGTCAAAAATCGACGAATTCGTCAAAATTTGCCGAATTCGTCAAAAATCGGCGAATTCGTCAAAATTTGCCGAATTCGTCAAAAATCGGCGAATTCGTCAAAATTTGCCGAATTCGTCAAAAATCGACGAATTCGTCAAAAATCGACGCCAAATTTGGCGAATTCGTCAAAATCGGCGAATTCGTCAAAAATGCAAATATCTCGTTAAATAAGCCCCGTAGAAGGAAAAGGGCGAACTTTTGTTATCACTAATTTTGGCCAGAATTTAGCAAAATTTAAATGCTAATATCTCGTCAAAATTTGCCGAATTCGTCAAAAATCGGCGAATTCGTCAAAATTTGCCGAATTCGTCAAAATCGACGAATTCGTCAAAAATCGGCGAAATCGCCGTCAAAAATCGCCGAAATTGTGACGAATTTGCCGATTTGATGAATTCGCGAATTCGCTGAGTTCGCCGAGTTCGCCGAATTCGCCTATTGTGACGAATTCGCCGAATTCGCCGAGTTCGCCGAGTTCGCCGAATTCGCCGAGTTCGCCGAATTCGCCACGAATTTGTCGATTTGATGAATTCGCGAATTCGTCAAAATCGGCGAATTCGTCAAAATTGGTCAAAAATTGGTTAAAATCGCGAATTCGTCAAAATCGGCGAATTCATCAAATCGACAAATTCGTGACAAAATAGGTGAATTCGGCGAACTCGGCGAACTCGGCGAATTCGGCGAATTCGGCGAACTCGGCGAACTCGGCGAATTCGGCGAACTCGGCGAACTCGGCGAACTCGGCGAATTCGGCGAACTCGGCGAATTCGGCGAACTCGGCGAACTCGGCGAGTTCGGCGAACTCGGCGAATTCGGCGAATTCGTCTCAATAGGCGAATTCGGCGAACTCGGCGAACTCAGCGAATTCGCGAATTCATCAAATCGGCAAATTCGTCACAATTTCGGCGATTTTTGACGGCGAAATCGCGAATTCGTCAAAATCGGCGAATTCATCAAATCGACAAATTCGTGACAAAATAGGTGAATTCGGCGAACTCGGCGAACTCGGCGAATTCGGCGAATTCGGCGAACTCGGCGAACTCGGCGAATTCGGCGAACTCGGCGAACTCGGCGAATTCGGCGAACTCGGCGAACTCGGCGAACTCGGCGAACTCGGCGAATTCGGCGAACTCGGCGAATTCGGCGAATTCGGCGAATTCGTCTCAATAGGCGAATTCGGCGAACTCGGCGAACTCAGCGAATTCGCGAATTCATCAAATCGGCAAATTCGTCACAATTTCGGCGATTTTTGACGGCGAATTCGGCGAATTCGTCAAAAATCGACGAATTCGTCAAAAATCGGCGAATTCGTCAAAAAATCGAAATTTTGTGATCACTATTATTTGGATAAAATTTAGCAAAACTTAAAATGCAAATATCTCGTTAAATAATCCCCGTAGAAGGAAAGGGGCGAACTTTTGTTATCACTAATTTTTGCCCAGAATTTAGCAAAACTTAAAATGCAAATATCTCGTTAAATAAGCCCCGTAGAAGGAAAGGGGCGAACTTTTGTTATCACTAATTTTTGCCCAGAATTTAGCAAAACTTAAAATGCAAATATCTCGTTAAATAAGCCCCGTAGAAGGAAAAGGGCGAAATTTTGTTATCACTATTATTTGGATAAAATTTAGCAAAACTTAAAATGCAAATATCTCGTTAAATAATCCCCGAAGAAGGAAAAGGGCGAAATTTTGTTATCACAATTTTTTAGGAAAAATTTTGCAAAATTTAAAATTCAAATATCTTGTTAAATAAGCCTCGTAGAAGGAAAAGGACGAAATTTTGTTATCACTAATTTTTGCCCAGAATTTTTTTGTCACGAATTTGTCGATTTGATGAATT
The DNA here is from genome assembly GCA_963930755.1 of Eudasyphora cyanicolor. NCBI lineage: Eukaryota > Metazoa > Arthropoda > Insecta > Diptera > Muscidae > Eudasyphora > Eudasyphora cyanicolor. The sequence continues at coordinate 163,719 of CAWVNW010000009.1, forward strand.
CGCGAATTCGTCAAAATCGGCGAATTCGTCAAAATTGGTCAAAAATTCGTTAAAATCGCGAATTCGTGACAAACTCGGCGAACTCGGCGAATTCGGCGAATTATCTCGTTAAATAATCCCCGTAGAAGGAAAGGGGCGAACTTTTGTTATCACTAATTTTTGGCCAGAATTTAGCAAAACTTAAAATGCTAATATCGTCAAAATTTGCCGAATTCGTCAAAAATCGACGAATTCGTCAAAAATCGGCGAATTCGTCAAAATTTGCCGAATTCGGCGAATTCGTCACAATAGGCGAATTCGGCGAACTCGGCGAATTCGTCACAATAGGCGAATTCGGCGAACTCAGCGAATTCGCGAATTCATCAAATCGGCAAATTCGTCACAATTTCGGCGATTTTTGACGGCGAATTCGGCGAATTCGTCAAAAATCGACGAATTCGTCAAAATTTGCCGAATTCGTCAAAAATCGGCGAATTCGTCAAAAAATCGAAATTTTGTTATCACTATTATTTGGATAAAATTTAGCAAAACTTAAAATGCAAATATCTCGTTAAATAATCCCCGTAGAAGGAAAGGGGCGAACTTTTGTTATCACTAATTTTTGCCCAGAATTTAGCAAAACTTAAAATGCAAATATCTCGTTAAATAAGCCCCGTAGAAGGAAAGGGGCGAACTTTTGTTATCACTAATTTTTGCCCAGAATTTAGCAAAACTTAAAATGCAAATATCTCGTTAAATAATCCCCGAAGAAGGAAAAGGGCGAAATTTTGTTATCACAATTTTTTAGGAAAAATTTTGCAAAATTTAAAATTCAAATATCTTGTTAAATAAGCCTCGTAGAAGGAAAAGGACGAAATTTTGTTATCACTAATTTTTGCCGATTCGGCGAACTCGGCGAATTCGCCTATTTTGTCACGAATTTGTCGATTTGATGAATTCGCAGAATTCGTCAAAATCGGCGAATTCGTCAAAATTGGTCAAAAATTCGTTAAAATCGCGAATTCGTGACAAACTCGGCGAACTCGGCGAATTCGGCGAATTATCTCGTTAAATAATCCCCGTAGAAGGAAAGGGGCGAACTTTTGTTATCACTAATTTTTGGCCAGAATTTAGCAAAACTTAAAATGCTAATATCGTCAAAATTTGCCGAATTCGTCAAAAATCGACGAATTCGTCAAAAATCGGCGAATTCGTCAAAATTTGCCGAATTCGTCAAAATCGACGAATTCGTCAAAATCGACGAATTCGTCAAAAATCGGCGAATTCGCCGTCAAAAATCGCCGAAATTGTGACGAATTTGCCGATTTGATGAATAGTTCAATTCGGCGAACTCGGCGAATTCGGCGAAGGAAAAGGGCGAACTTTTGTTATCACTAATTTTTGGCCAGAATTTAGCAAAACTTAAAATGCTAATATCTCGTCAAAATTTGGCGAATTCGTCAAAAATCGGCGAATTCGTCAAAATTCGCGAATTCGTCAAAAATCGGCGAATTCGTCAAAATTTGTCGAATTCGTCAAAATCGACGAATTCGTCAAAAATCGGCGAATTCGCCGTCAAAAATCGCCGAAATTGTGACGAATTTGCCAATTTGATGAATTCGCGAATTCGCTGAGTTCGCCGAATTCGCCGAGTTCGCAAGTTCGCCTAATTCGCCGAATTCGCCGAGTTCGCCGAGTTCGCCTAATTCGCCGAGTTCGCCGAGTTCGCCGAGTTCGCCTAATTCGCCGAGTTCGCCGAGTTCGCCGAATTCGCCGAGTTCGCCGAATTCGCCGAGTTCGCCGAATTTTTGCCCAGAATTTAGCAAAACTTAAAATGCAAATATCTCGTTAAATAAGCCCCGTAGAAGGAAAGGGGCGAACTTTTGTTATCACTAATTTTTGCCCAGAATTTAGCAAAACTTAAAATGCAAATATCTCGTTAAATAAGCCCCGTAGAAGGAAAAGGGCGAAATTTTGTTATCACTATTATTTGGATAAAATTTAGCAAAACTTAAAATGCAAATATCTCGTTAAATAATCCCCGAAGAAGGAAAAGGGCGAAATTTTGTTATCACAATTTTTTAGCAAAAATTTTGCAAAATTTAAAATTCAAATATCTTGTAGAAGGAAAAGGACGAAATTTTGTTATCACTAATTTTTGCCCAGAATTTAGCAAAACTTAAAATGCAAATATCTCGTTAAATAAAAAATTTCTCGTTGGATAAAATTTAGCAAAACTTAAAATGCAAATATCTCGTTAAATAATCCCCGAAGAAGGAAAAGGGCGAAATTTTGTTATCACAATTTTTTAGCAAAAATTTTGCAAAATTTAAAATTCAAATATCTTGTTAAATAAGCCTCGTAGAAGGAAAAGGACGAAATTTTGTTATCACTAATTTTTGCCCAGAATTTAGCAAAACTTAAAATGCAAATATCTCGTTAAATAAGCCCCGTAGAAGGAAAAGGGCGAACTTTTGTTATCACTAATTTTTGGCCAGAATTTAGCAAAACTTAAAATGCTAATATCTCGTCAAAATTTGGCGAATTCGTCAAAAATCGGCGAATTCGTCAAAATTCGCGAATTCGTCAAAAATCGACGAATTCGTCAAAATTTGCCGAATTCGTCAAAAATCGGCGAATTCGTCAAAATTTGCCGAATTCGTCAAAAATCGGCGAATTTGTCAAAATTTGCCGAATTCGTCAAAAATCGACGAATTCGTCAAAAATTGACGAATTCGTAAAAAATTGACGAAATTGTGACGAATTTGCCGATTTGATGAATTCGCGAATTCGGCGAACTCGGCGAACTCGGCGAATTCGGCGAACTCGGCGAACTCGGCGAATTCGGCGAACTCGGCAAATTCGTCACAATAGGCGAATTCGGCGAACTCGGCGAACTCGGCGAATTCGTCACAATAGGCGAATTCGGCGAACTCGGCGAACTCAGCGAATTCGCGAATTCATCAAATCGGCAAATTCGTCACAATTTCGGCGATTTTTGACGGCGAATTCGTCAAAAATCGACGAATTCGTCAAAATTTGCCGAATTCGTCAAAAATCGGCGAATTCGTCAAAAAAATCGAAATTTTGTTATCACTATTATTTGGATAAAATTTAGCAAAACTTAAAATGCAAATATCTCGTTAAATAAGCCCGTAGAAGGAAAAGGGCGAAATTTTGTTATCACTATTATTTGGATAAAATTTAGCAAAACTTAAATGCAAATATCTCGTTAAATAATCCCCGAAGAAGGAAAAGGGCGAAATTTTGTTATCACAATTTTTTAGGAAAAATTTTGCAAAATTTAAAATTCAAATATCTTGTTAAATAAGCCTCGTAGAAGGAAAAGGACGAAATTTTGTTATCACTAATTTTTGCCTAGAATTTAGCAAAACTTAAAATGCAAATATCTCGTTAAATAAGCCCCCTAGAAGGAAAGGGGCGAACTTTTGTTATCACTAATTTTTGCCCAGAATTTAGCAAAACTTAAAATGCAAATATCTCGTTAAATAAGCCCCGTAGAAGGAAAAGGGTGAAATTTTGTTATCACTATTATTTGGATAAAATTTAGCAAAACTTAAAATGCAAATATCTCGTTAAATAATCCCCGAAGAAGGAAAAGGGCGAAATTTTGTTATCACAATTTTTTAGCAAAAATTTTGCAAAATTTAAAATTCAAATATCTTGTTAAATAAGCCTCGTAGAAGGAAAAGGACGAAATTTTGTTATCACTAATTTTTGCCCAGAATTTATCAAAACTTAAAATGCAAATATCTCGTTAAATAAGCCCCGTAGAAGGAAAAGGGCGAACTTTTGTTATCACTAATTTTTGGCCAGAATTTAGCAAAACTTAAAATGCTAATATCTCGTCAAAATTTGGCGAATTCGTCAAAAATCGGCGAATTCGTCAAAATTCGCGAATTCGTCAAAAATCGACGAATTCGTCAAAATTTGCCGAATTCGTCAAAATCGACGAATTCGTCAAAAATCGGCGAATTCGCCGTCAAAAATCGACAAAATTGTGACGAATTTGCCGATTTGATGAATTCGCGAATTCGCTGAGTTTGCCGAATTCGTCAAAAATCGACGAATTCGTCAAAAATCGGCGAATTCGTCAAAAATCGACGAATTCGTCAAAATTTGCCGAATTCGTCAAAATCGACGAATTCGTAAAAAATCGGCGAATTCGCCGTCAAAAATCGCCGAAATTGTGACGAATTTGCCGATTTGATGAATTCGCGAATTCGCTGAGTTCGCCGAGTTCGCCGAATTCGCCTATTGTGACGAATTCGCCGAGTTCGCCTAATTCGCCGAGTTCGCCGTCAAAATTTGCCGAATTCGGAAAGGGGCGAACTTTTGTTATCACTAATTTTTGCCCAGAATTTAGCAAAACTTAAAATGCAAATATCTCGTTAAATAAGCCCCGTAGAAGGAAAGGGCGAACTTTTGTTATCACTAATTTTTGCCCAGAATTTAGCAAAACTTAAAATGCAAATATCTCGTTAAATAAGCCCCGTAGAAGGAAAAGGGCGAAATTTTGTTATCACTATTATTTGGATAAAATTTAGCAAAACTTAAAATGCAAATATCTCGTTAAATAATCCCCGAAGAAGGAAAAGGGCGAAATTTTGTTATCACTAATTTTTGGCCAGAATTTAGCAAAACTTAAAATGCTAATATCTCGTCAAAATTTGGCGAATTCGTCAAAAATCGGCGAATTCGTCAAAATTTGCCGAATTCGTCAAAAATCGACGAATTCGTCAAAAATTGACGAAATTGTGACGAATTTGCCGATTTGATGAATTCGCGAATTCGGCGAACTCGGCGAACTCGGCGAATTCGGCGAACTCGGCGAACTCGGCGAATTCGGCGAACTCGGCGAATTCGGCGAACTCGGCGAGCTCGGCGAATTCGGCGAACTCGGCGAATTCGGCGAACTCGGCGAACTCGGCGAATTCGTCACAATAGGCGAATTCGGCGAACTCGGCGAACTCGGCGAACTCGGCGAATTCGTCACAATAGGCGAATTCGGCGAACTCGGCGAACTCAGCGAATTCGCGAATTCATCAAATCGGCAAATTCGTCACGACGAATTCGTCAAAATTTGCCGAATTCGTCAAAAATCGGCGAATTCGTCAAAAAATCGAAATTTTGTTATCACTATTATTTGGATAAAATTTAGCAAAACTTAAAATGCAAATATCTCGTTAAATAATCCCCGTAGAAGGAAAGGGCGAACTTTTGTTATCACTCATTTTTGCCCAGAATTTAGCAAAACTTAAAATGCAAATATCTCGTTAAATAAGCCCCGTAGAAGGAAAGGGGCGAACTTTTGTTATCACTAATTTTTGCCCAGAATTTAGCAAAACTTAAAATGCAAATATCTCGTTAAAAATCCCTGAAGAAGGAAAAGGGTGAAATTTTGTTATCACAATTTTTTAGGAAAAATTTTGCAAAATTTAAAATTCAAATATCTTGTTAAATAAGCCTCGTAGAAGGAAAAGGACGAAATTTTGTTATCACTAATTTTTGCCCAGAATTTAGCAAAACTTAAAATGCAAATATCTCGTTAAATAAGCCCCGTAGAAGGAATTCGTCAAAAATTGGCGAATTCGTCAAAAAATCGAAATGTTGTTATCACTATTATTTGGATAAAATTTAGCAAAACTTAAAATGCAAATATCTCGTTAAATAATCCCCGTAGAAGGAAAGGGGCGAACTTTTGTTATCACTAATTTTTGGCCAGAATTTAGCAAAACTTAAAATGCTAATATCTCGTCAAAATTTGGCGAATTCGTCAAAAATCGGCGAATTCGTCAAAATTCGCGAATTCGTCAAAAATCGGCGAATTCGTCAAAATTTGCCGAATTCGTCAAAAATCGGCGAATTCGTCAAAATTTGCCGAATTCGTCAAAAATCGACGAATTCGTCAAAAATCGACGCCAAATTTGGCGAATTCGTCAAAATCGGCGAATTCGTCAAAAATCGACGAATTCGTCAAAATTTGCCGAATTCGTCAAAAATAATCCCCGAAGAAGGAAAAGGGCGAAATTTTGTTATCACAATTTTTTAGCAAAAATTTTGCAACATTTAAAATTCAAATATCTTGTAGAAGGAAAAGGACGAAATTTTGTTATCACTAATTTTTGGCCAAAATTTAGCAAAACTTAAAATGCAAATATCTCGTTAAATAAGCCCCGTAGAAGGAAAAGGGCAGAATTTAGCAAAACTTAAAATGCAAATATCTCGTTAAATAAGCCCCGTAGAAGGAAAGGGCGAACTTTTGTTATCACTAATTTTTGCCCAGAATTTAGCAAAACTTAAAATGCAAATATCTCGTTAAATAAGCCCCGTAGAAGGAAAAGGGCGAAATTTTGTTATCACTATTATTTGGATAAAATTTAGCAAAACTTAAAATGCAAATATCTCGTTAAATAATCCCCGAAGAAGGAAAAGGGCGAAATTTTGTTATCACAATTTTTTAGCAAAAATTTTGCAAAATTTAAAATTCAAATATCTAGTAGAAGGAAAAGGACGAAATTTTGTTATCGAATTCGGAGTTCGCCGAATTCGCCGAGTTCGCCGAATTCGCCGAGTTCGCCGAGTTAGCCGAATTCGCCGAGTTCGCCGAGTTCGCCGAGTTCGCCGAATTCGCCGAGTTCGCCGAATTCGCCGAGTTCGCCGAATTCGCCGAGTTCTCCGAATTCGCCTATTTTGTCACGAATTTGTCGATTTGATGAATTCGCGAATTCGTCAAAATCGGCGAATTCGTCAAAATTGGTCAAAAATTCGTTAAAATCGCGAATTCGTCAAAATCGGCGAATTCATCAAATCGACAAATTCGTGACAAAATAGGCGAATTCGGCGAACTCGGCGACTTCGGCGAACTCGGCGAACTCGGCGAACTCGGCGAATTCGGCGAACTCGGCGAATTCGGCGAACTCGGCGAATTCGGCGAACTCGGCGAACTCAGCGAATTCGCGAATTCATCAAATCGGCAAATTCGTCACAATTTCGGCGATTTTTGACGGCGAATTCGGCGTCAAAATTTGGCGAAATTTTGTTATCACAATTTTTTAGCAAAAATTTTGCAAAATTTAAAATTCAAATATCTTGTAGTAGGAAAAGGACGAAATTTTGTTATCGAATTCGGAGTTCGCCGAACTTTTGTTATCACTATTATTTGGATAAAATTTAGCAAAACTTAAAATGCAAATATCTCGTTAAATAATCCCCGAAGAAGGAAAAGGGCGAAATTTTGTTATCACAATTTTTTAGCAAAAATTTTGCAAAATTTAAAATTCAAATATCTTGTTAAATAAGCCTCGTAGAAGGAAAAGGACGAAATTTTGTTATCACTAATTTTTGCCCAGAATTTAGCAAAACTTAAAATGCAAATATCTCGTTAAATAAGCCCCGTAGAAGGAAAAGGGCGAACTTTTGTTATCACTAATTTTTGGCCAGAATTTAGCAAAACTTAAAATGCTAATATCTCGTCAAAATTTGGCGAATTCGTCAAAAATCGGCGAATTCGTCAAAATTCGCGAATTCGTCAAAAATCGACGAATTCGTCAAAATTTGCCGAATTCGTCAAAAATCGGCGAATTCGTCAAAATTTGCCGAATTCGTCAAAAATCGGCGAATTCGTCAAAATTTGCCGAATTCGTCAAAAATCGACGAATTCGTCAAAAATTGACGAAATTGTGACGAATTTGCCGATTTGATGAATTCGCGAATTCGGCGAACTCGGCGAACTCGGCGAATTCGGCGAACTCGGCGAATTCGGCGAACTCGGCGAACTCGGCGAATTCGGCGAACTCGGCGAATTCGGCGAACTCGGCGAATTCGTCACAATAGGCGAATTCGGCGAACTCGGCGAACTCGGCGAACTCGGCGAATTCGTCACAATAGGCGAATTCGGCGAACTCGGCGAACTCAGCGAATTCATCAAATCGGCAAATTCGTCACAATTTCGGCGATTTTTGACGGCGAATTCGGCGAATTCGTCAAAAATCGACGAATTCGTCAAAAAATCGAAATTTTGTTATCACTATTATTTGGATAAAATTTAGCAAAACTTAAAATGCAAATATCTCGTTAAATAATCCCCGTAGAAGGAAAGGGGCGAACTTTTGTTATCACTAATTTTTGCCCAGAATTTAGCAAAACTTAAAATGCAAATATCTCGTTAAATAAGCCCCGTAGAAGGAAAGGGGCGAACTTTTATTATCACTAATTTTTGCCCAGAATTTAGCAAAACTTAAAATGCAAATATCTCGTTAAAAAATCCCTGAAGAAGGAAAAGGGTGAAATTTTGTTATCACAATTTTTTAGGAAAAATTTTGCAAAATTTAAAATTCAAATATCTTGTTAAATAAGCCTCGTAGAAGGAAAAGGACGAAATTTTGTTATCACTAATTTTTGCCCAGAATTTAGCAAAACTTAAAATGCAAATATCTCGTTAAATAAGCCCCGTAGAAGGAATTCGTCAAAAATTGGCGAATTCGTCAAAAAATCGAAATTTTGTTATCACTATTATTTGGATAAAATTTAGCAAAACTTAAAATGCAAATATCTCGTTAAATAATCCCCGTAGAAGGAAAGGGGCGAACTTTTGTTATCACTAATTTTTGGCCAGAATTTAGCAAAACTTAAAATGCTAATATCTCGTCAAAATTTGGCGAATTCGTCAAAAATCGGCGAATTCGTCAAAATTCGCGAATTCGTCAAAAATCGGCGAATTCGAAATTTTGTTATCACAATTTTTTAGCAAAAATTTTGCAAAATTTAAAATTCAAATATCTTGTAGAAGGAAAAGGACGAAATTTTGTTATCGAATTCGGAGTTCGCCGAATTCGCCGAGTTCGCCGAGTTAGCCGAATTCGCCGAGTTCGCCGAGTTCGCCGAATTCGCCGAATTCGCCGAGTTCGCCGAGTTCGCCGAATTCGCCGAATTCGCCGAGTTCGCCGCGTTCGCCGAGTTCGCCGAATTCGCCGAGTTCTCCGAATTCGCCTATTTTGTCACGAATTTGTCGATTTGATGAATTCGCGAATTCGTCAAAATCGGCGAATTCGTCAAAATTGGTCAAAAATTCGTTAAAATCGCGAATTCGTCAAAATCGGCGAATTCATCAAATCGACAAATTCGTGACAAAATAGGCGAATTCGGCGAACTCGGCGAATTCGGCGAACTCGGCGAATTCGGCGAACTCGGCGAATTCGGCGAACTCGGCGAATTCGGCGAACTCGGCGAATTCGGCGAATTCGGCGAACTCGGCGAATTCGGCGAACTCGGCGAATTCGGCGAACTCGGCGAACTCGGCGAATTCGTCACAATAGGCGAATTTTGTTATCACTAATTTTTGCCCAGAATTTAGCAAAACTTAAAATGCAAATATCTCGTTAAATAAGCCCCGTAGAAGGAAAAGGGCGAAATTTTGTTATCACTATTATTTGGATAAAATTTAGCAAAACTTAAAATGCAAATATCTCGTTAAATAATCCCCGAAGAAGGAAAAGGGCGAAATTTTGTTATCACAATTTTTTAGGAAAAATTTTGCAAAATTTAAAATTCAAATATCTTGTTAAATAAGCCTTGTAGAAGGAAAAGGACGAAATTTTGTTATCACTAATTTTTGCCCAGAATTTAGCAAAACTTAAAATGCAAATATCTCGTTAAATAAGCCCCCTAGAAGGAAAGGGGCGAACTTTTGTTATCACTAATTTTTGCCCAGAATTTAGCAAAACTTAAAATGCAAATATCTCGTTAAATAAGCCCCGTAGAAGGAAAAGGGCGAAATTTTGTTATCACTATTATTTGGATAAAATTTAGCAAAACTTAAAATGCAAATATCTCGTTAAATAATCCCCGAAGAAGGAAAAGGGCGAAATTTTGTTATCACAATTTTTTAGCAAAAATTTTGCAAAATTTAAAATTCAAATATCTTGTTAAATAAGCCTCGTAGAAGGAAAAGGACGAAATTTTGTTATCACTAATTTTTGCCCAGAATTTAGCAAAACTTAAAATGCAAATATCTCGTTAAATAAGCCCCGTAGAAGGAAAAGGGCGAACTTTTGTTATCACTAATTTTTGGCCAGAATTTAGCAAAACTTAAAATGCTAATATCTCGTCAAAATTTGGCGAATTCGTCAAAAATCGGCGAATTCGTCAAAATTCGCGAATTCGTCAAAAATCGACGAATTCGTCAAAATTTGCCGAATTCGTCAAAAATCGGCGAATTCGTCAAAATTTGCCGAATTCGTCAAAAATCGGCGAATTCGTCAAAATTTGCCGAATTCGTCAAAAATCGACGAATTCGTCAAATCACTAATTTTTGCCCAGAATTTAGCAAAACTTAAAATGCAAATATCTCGTTAAATAAGCCCCGTAGAAGGAAAGGGCGAACTTTTGTTATCACTAATTTTTGCCCAGAATTTAGCAAAACTTAAAATGCAAATATCTCGTTAAATAAGCCCCGTAGAAGGAAAAGGGCGAACTTTTGTTATCACTAATTTTTGGCCAGAATTTAGCAAAACTTAAAATGCTAATATCTCGTCAAAATTTGGCGAATTCGTCAAAAATCGGCGAATTCGTCAAAATTCGCGAATTCGTAAAAAATCGACGAATTCGTCAAAATTTGCCGAATTCGTCAAAAATCGGCGAATTCGTCAAAATTTGCCGAATTCGTCAAAAATCGGCGAATTCGTCAAAATTTGCCGAATTCGTCAAAAATCGACGAATTCGTCAAAAATCGACGAAATTGTGACGAATTTGCCGATTTGATGAATTCGCGAATTCGCTGCCGATTTGATGAATTCGGCGAACTCGGCGAATTCGGCGAACTCGGTGAACTCGGCGAACTCGGCGAACTCGGCGAACTCGGCGAATTCGGCGAACTCGGCGAATTCGTCACAATAGGCGAATTCGGCGAACTCGGCGAATTCGTCACAATAGGCGAATTCGGCGAACTCGGCGAATTCGTCACAATAGGCGAATTCGGCGAACTCGGCGAACTCAGCGAATTCGCGAATTCATCAAAGCGGCAAATTCGTCACAATTTCGGCGATTTTTGACGGCGAATTCGGTGAATTCGTCAAAAATCGATGAATTCGTCAAAATTTGCCGAATTCGTCAAAAATCGGCGAATTCGTCAAAAAATCGAAATTTTGTTATCACTATTATTTGGATAAAATTTAGCAAAACTTAAAATGCAAATATCTCGTTAAATAATTTGCATTTTAAGTTTTGCCCAGAATTTAGCAAAACTTAAAATGCAAATATCTCGTTAAATAAGCCCCGTAGAAGGAAAGGGGCGAACTTTTGTTATCACTAATTTTTGCCCAGAATTTAGCAAAACTTAAAATGCAAATATCTCGTTAAATAATCCCCGAAGAAGGAAAAGGGCGAAATTTTGTTATCACAATTTTTTAGGAAAAATTTTGAAAAATTTAAAATTCAAATATCTTGTTAAATAAGCCTCGTAGAAGGAAAAGGACATAATTTTGTTATCACTAATTTTTGCCCAGAATTTAGCAAAACTTAAAATGCAAATATCTCGTTAAATAAGCCCCGTAGAAGGAAAGGGGCGAACTTTTGTTATCACTAATTTTTGCCCAGAATTTAGCAAAACTTAAAATGCAAATATCTCGTTAAATAAGCCCCGTAGAAGGAAAAGGGCGAAATTTTGTTATCACTATTATTTGGATAAAATTTAGCAAAACTTAAAATGCAAATATCTCGTTAAATAATCCCCGAAGAAGGAAAAGGGCGAAATTTTGTTATCACAATTTTTTAGCAAAAATTTTGCAAAATTTAAAATTCAAATATCTTGTTAAATAAGCCTCGTAGAAGGAAAAGGACGAAATTTTGTTATCACTAATTTTTGCCCAGAATTTAGCAAAACTTAAAATGCAAATATCTCGTTAAATAAGCCCCGTAGAAGGAAAAGGGCGAACTTTTGTTATCACTAATTTTTGGCCAGAAATTAGCAAAACTTAAAATGCTAATATCTCGTCAAAATTTGGCGAATTCGTCAAAAATCGGCGAATTCGTCAAAATTCGCGAATTCGTCAAAAATCGACGAATTCGTCAAAATTTGCCGAATTCGTCAAAAATCGGCGAATTCGTCAAAATTTGCCGAATTCGTCAAAAATCGACGAATTCGTCAAAAATCGACGAATTCGTCAAAAATCGACGAATTCGTCAAAATTTGCCGAATTCGTCAAAAATCGGCGAATTCGCCACATTTCGCCCTTTTCCTTCTTCGGGGATTATTTAACGAGATATTTGCATTTTAATCGGCGAATTCGGCGAACTCGGCGAACTCGGCGAACTCGGCGAACTCGGCGAACTCGGCGAATTCGGCGAACTCGGCGAATTTGGCGAATTCGTCACAATAGGCGAATTTTGTTATCACTAATTTTTGCCCAGAATTTAGCAAAACTTAAAATGCAAATATCTCGTTAAATAAGCCCCGTAGAAGGAAAAGGGCGAAATTTTGTTATCACTATTATTTGGATAAAATTTAGCAAAACTTAAAATGCAAATATCTCGTTAAATAATCCCCGAAGAAGGAAAAGGGCGAAATTTTGTTATCACAATTTTTTAGGAAAAATTTTGCAAAATTTAAAATTCAAATATCTTGTTAAATAAGCCTCGTAGAAGGAAAAGGACGAAATTTTGTTATCACTAATTTTTGCCCAGAATTTAGCAAAACTTAAAATGCAAATATCTCGTTAAATAAGCCCCCTAGAAGGAAAGGGGCGAACTTTTGTTATCACTAATTTTTGCCCAGAATTTAGCAAAACTTAAAATGCAAATATCTCGTTAAATAAGCCCCGTAGAAGGAAAAGGGCGAAATTTCGGTTCGGCGAGTTCGCCGAATTCGCCGAGTTCGCCGAGTTCGCCGAATTCGCCGAGTTCGCCGAGTTCGCCGAGTTCGCCGAGTTCGCCGAATTCGCCGAGTTCGCCGAATTCGCCGAGTTCGCCGAGTTCGCCGAGTTCGCCGAATTCGCCGAGTTCGCCGAATTCGCCGAGTTCGCCGAATTCGCCGAGTTCGCCGAATTCGCCTATTTTGTCACGAATTTGTCGATTTGATGAATTCGCCGATTTTGACGAATTCGCGATTTTAACGAATTTTTGACCAATTTTGACGAATTCGCGAATTCATCAAATCGACAAATTCGTGACAAAATAGGCGAATTCGGCGAACTCGGCGAATTCGGCGAACTCGGCGAACTCGTCCTTTTCCTTCTACAAGATATTTGAATTTTAAATTTTGCAAAATTTTTGCTAAAAAATTTCGTCCTTTCCTTCTACAAGATATTTGAATTTTAAATTTTGCAAAATTTTTGCTAAAAAATTGTGATAACAAAATTTCGCCCTTTTCCTTCTTCGGGGATTATTTAACGAGATATTTGCATTTTAAGTTTTGCTAAATTTTATCCAAATAATAGTGATAACAAAATTTCGCCCTTTTCCTTCTACGGGGCTTATTTAACATTTTAAGTTTTGCTAAATTTTGGCCAAAAATTAGTGATAACAAAATTTCGTCCTTTTCCTTCTACAAGATATTTGAATTTAAAATTTTGCAAAATTTTTGCTAAAAAATTGTGATAACAAAATTTCGCCCTTTTCCTTCTTCGGGGATTATTTAACGAGATATTTGCATTTTAAGTTTTGCTAAATTTTATCCAAATAATAGTGATAACAAAATTTCGCCCTTTTCCTTCTACGGGGCTTATTTAACGAGATATTTGCATTTTAAGTTTTGCTAAATTCTGGGCAAAAATTAGTGATAACAAAAGTTCGCCCCTTTCCTTCTACGGGGCTTATTTAACGAGATATTTGCATTTTAAGTTTTGCTAAATTCTGGGCAAAAATTAGTGATAACAAAATTTCGTCCTTTTCCTTCTACGAGGCTTATTTAACAAGATATTTGAATTTTAAATTTTGCAAAATTTTTCCTAAAAATTGTGATAACAAAATTTCGCCCTTTTCCTTCTTCGGGGATTATTTAACGAGATATTTGCATTTTAAGTTTTGCTAAATTTTATCCAAATAATAGTGATAACAAAATTTCGCCCTTTTCCTTCTACGGGGCTTATTAAACGAGATATTTGCATTTTAAGTTTTGCTAAATTCTGGGCAAAAATTAGTGATAACAAAAGTTCGCCCCTTTCCTTCTACGGGGCTTATTTAACGAGATATTTGCATTTTAAGTTTTGCTAAATTCTGGGCAAAAATTAGTGATAACAAAAGTTCGCCCCTTTCCTTCTACGGGGATTATTTAACGAGATATTTGCATTTTAAGTTTTGCTAAATTTTATCCAAATAATAGTGATAACAAAATTTCGATTTTTTGACGAATTCGCCGATTTTTGACGAATTCGGCAAATTTTTACGAATTCGTCGATTTTTGACGAATTCGCCGAATTCGCCGTCAAAAATCGCCGAAATTGTGACGAATTTGCCGATTTGATGAATTCGCGAATTCGCTGAGTTCGCCGAGTTCGCCGAATTCGCCGAATTCGCCTATTGTGACGAATTCGCCTATTGTGACGAATTCGCCGAGTTCGCCGAATTCGCCGAGTTCGCCGAGTTCGCCGAATTCGCCGAGTTCGCCGAATTCGCCGAGTTCGCCGAGTTCGCCGAGTTCGCGGAGTTCGCCGAATTCGCCGAGTTCGCCGAATTCGCCGAGTTCGCCGAATTCACCTATTTTGTCACGAATTTGTCGATTTGATGAATTCGCCGATTTTGACGAATTCGCGAATTCATCAAATCGACAAATTCGTGACAAAATAGGCGAATTCGGCGAACTCGGCGAATTCGGCGAACTCGGCGAATTGTGATAACAAAATTTCGCCCTTTTCCTTCTTCGGGGATTATTTAACGAGATATTTGCATTTTAAGTTTTGCTAAATTTTATCCAAATAATAGTGATAACAAAATTTCGCCCTTTTCCTTCTACGGGGCTTATTTAACGAGATATTTGCATTTTAAGTTTTGCTAAATTCTGGGCAAAAATTAGTGATAACAAAAGTTCGCCTTTCCTTCTACGGGGCTTATTTAACGAGATATTTGCATTTTAAGTTTTGCTAAATTCTGGGCAAAAATTAGTGATAACAAAATTTCGTCCTTTTCCTTCTACGAGGCTTATTTAACAAGATATTTGAATTTTAAATTTTGCAAAATTTTTGCTAAAAAATTGTGATAACAAAATTTCGCCCTTTTCCTTCTTCGGGGATTATTTAACGAGATATTTGCATTTTAAGTTTTGCTAAATTTTATCCAAATAATAGTGATAACAAAATTTCGCCCTTTTCCTTCTACGGGGCTTATTTAACGAGATATTTGCATTTTAAGTTTTGCTAAATTCTGGGCAAAAATTAGTGATAACAAAAGTTCGCCCCTTTCCTTCTAGGGGGCTTATTTAACGAGATATTTGCATTTTAAGTTTTGCTAAATTCTGGGCAAAAATTAGTGATAACAAAATTTCGTCCTTTTCCTTCTACGAGGCTTATTTAACAAGATATTTGAATTTTAAATTTTGCAAAATTTTTCCTAAAAAATTGTGATAACAAAATTTCGCCCTTTTCCTTCTTCGGGGATTATTTAACGAGATATTTGCATTTTAAGTTTTGCTAAATTTTATCCAAATAATAGTGATAACAAAATTTCGCCCTTTTCCTTCTACGGGGCTTATTTAACGAGATATTTGCATTTTAAGTTTTGCTAAATTCTGGGCAAAAATTAGTGATAACAAAAGTTCGCCCTTTCCTTCTACGGGGCTTATTTAACGAGATATTTGCATTTTAAGTTTTGCTAAATTCTGGGCAAAAATTAGTGATTTGACGAATTCGTCGATTTTTGACGAATTCGGCAAATTTTGACGAATTCGCCGATTTTTGACGAATTCGGCAAATTTTGACGAATTCGCCGATTTTTGACGAATTCGGCAAATTTTGACGAATTCGTCGATTTTTGACGAATTCGCGAATTTTGACGAATTCGCCGATTTTTGACGAATTCGCCAAATTTTGACGAGATATTAGCATTTTAAGTTTTGCTAAATTCTGGCCAAAAATTAGTGATAACAAAAGTTCGCCCTTTTCCTTCTACGGGGCTTATTTAACGAGATATTTGCATTTTAAGTTTTGCTAAATTCTGGGCAAAAATTAGTGATAACAAAATTTCGTCCTTTTCCTTCTACGAGGCTTATTTAACAAGATATTTGAATTTTAAATTTTGCAAAATTTTTGCTAAAAAATTGTGATAACAAAATTTCGCCCTTTTCCTTCTTCGGGGATTATTTAACGAGATATTTGCATTTTAAGTTTTGCTAAATTTTATCCAAATAATAGTGATAACAAAATTTCGCCCTTTTCCTTCTACGGGGCTTATTTAACGAGATATTTGCATTTTAAGTTTTGCTAAATTCTGGGCAAAAATTAGTGATAACAAAAGTTCGCCCCTTTCCTTCTAGGGGGCTTATTTAACGAGATATTTGCATTAGTGATAACAAAATTTCGTCCTTTTCCTTCTACGAGGCTTATTTAACAAGATATTTGAATTTTAAATTTTGCAAAATTTTTCCTAAAAAATTGTGATAACAAAATTTCGCCCTTTTCCTTCTTCGGGGATTATTTAACGAGATATTTGCATTTTAAGTTTTGCTAAATTTTATCCAAATAATAGTGATAACAAAATTTCGCCCTTTTCCTTCTACGGGGCTTATTTAACGAGATATTTGCATTTTAAGTTTTGCTAAATTCTGGGCAAAAATTAGTGATAACAAAATTCGCCTATTGCGACGAATTCGCCGAGTTCGCCGAGTTCGCCGAGTTCGCCGAATTCGCCGAGTTCGCCGAATTCGCCGAGTTCGCCGAATTCGCCTATTTTGTCACGAATTTGTCGATTTGATGAATTCGCCGATTTTGACGAATTCGCGATTTTAACGAATTTTTGACCAATTTTGACGAATTCGCCGATTTTGACGAATTCGCGAATTCATCAAATCGACAAATTCGTGACAAAATAGGCGAATTCGGAGAACTCGGCGAATTCGGCGAATTCGGCGAATTCGGCGAACTCGGCGAATTCGGCGAACTCGGCGAATTCGGCGAACTCGGCGCCTATTTTGTCACGAATTTGTCGATTTGATGAATTCGCGAATTCGTCAAAATCGGCGAATTCGTCAAAATTGGTCAAAAATTCGTTAAAATCGCGAATTCGTCAAAATCGGCGAATTCATCAAATCGACAAATTCGTGACAAAATAGGCGAATTCGGCGAACTCGGCGAATTCGGCGAATTCGTCACAATAGGCGAATTCGGCGAATTCGGCGAACTCGGCGAATTCGGCGAACTCCGAATTCGATAACAAAATTTCGTCCTTTTCCTTCTACAAGATATTTGAATTTTAAATTTTGCAAAATTTTTGCTAAAAAATTGTGATAACAAAATTTCGCCCTTTTCCTTCTTCGGGGATTATTTAACGAGATATTTGCATTTTAAGTTTTGCTAAATTTTATCCAAATAATAGTGATAACAAAATTTCGCCCTTTTCCTTCTACGGGGCTTATTTAACGAGATATTTGCATTTTAAGTTTTGCTAAATTCTGGGCAAAAATTAGTGATAACAAAAGTTCGCCCCTTTCCTTCTACGGGGCTTATTTAACGAGATATTTGCATTTTAAGTTTTGCTAAATTCTGGGCAAAAATTCGGCGAACTCGGCGAATTAGGCGAACTCGGCGAACTCGGCGAATTCGGCGAACTCGGCGAACTCAGCGAATTCGCGAATTCATCAAATTGGCAAATTCGTCACAATTTCGGCGATTTTTGACGGCGAATTCGCCGATTTTTGACGAATTCGTCGATTTTGACGAATTCGCCGAATTCGCCGAATTCGCCGTCAAAAATCGCCGAAATTGTGACGAATTTGCCGATTTGATGAATTCGCGAATTCGCTGAGTTCGCCGAGTTCGCCGAATTCGCCTATTGTGACGAATTCGCCGAGTTCGCCGAATTCGCCTATTGTGACGAATTCGTCGAGTTCGCCGAGTTCGCCGAATTCGCCGAGTTCGCCGAGTTCGCCGAATTCGCGAATTCATCAAATCGGCAAATTCGTCACAATTTCGTCAATTTTTGACGAATTCGTCGATTTTTGACGAATTCGGCAAATTTTGACGAATTCGCCGATTTTTGACGAATTCGGCAAATTTTGACGAATTCGCCGATTTTTGACGAATTCGGCAAATTTTGACGAATTCGTCGATTTTTGACGAATTCGCGAATTTTGACGAATTCGCCGATTTTTGACGAATTCGCCAAATTTTGACGAGATATTAGCATTTTAAGTTTTGCTAAATTCTGGCCAAAAATTAGTGATAACAAAAGTTCGCCCTTTTCCTTCTACGGGGCTTATTTAACGAGATATTTGCATTTTAAGTTTTGCTAAATTCTGGGCAAAAATTAGTGATAACAAAATTTCGTCCTTTTCCTTCTACGAGGCTTATTTAACAAGATATTTGAATTTTAAATTTTGCAAAATTTTTGCTAAAAAATTGTGATAACAAAATTTCGCCCTTTTCCTTCTTCGGGGATTATTTAACGAGATATTTGCATTTTAAGTTTTGCTAAATTTTATCCAAATAATAGTGATAACAAAATTTCGCCCTTTTCCTTCTACGGGGCTTATTTAACGAGATATTTGCATTTTAAGTTTTGCTAAATTCTGGGCAAAAATTAGTGATAACAAAAGTTCGCCCCTTTCCTTCTAGGGGGCTTATTTAACGAGATATTTGCATTTTAAGTTTTGCTAAATTCTAGGAAAAAATTAGTGATAACAAAATTTCGTCCTTTTCCTTCTACGAGGCTTATTTAACAAGATATTTGAATTTTAAATTTTGCAAAATTTTTCCTAAAAAATTGTGATAACAAAATTTCGCCCTTTTCTATTAGTGATAACAAAAGTTCGCCCTTTTCCTTCTACGGGGCTTATTTAACGAGATCTTTGCATTTTAAGTTTTGCTAAATTTTGGCCAAAAATTAGTGATAACAAAATTTCGTCCTTTTCCTTCTACAAGATATTTGAATTTTAAATTTTGCAAAATTTTTGCTAAAAAATTGTGATAACAAAATTTCGCCCTTTTCCTTCTTCGGGGATTATTTAACGAGATATTTGCATTTTAAGTTTTGCTAAATTTTATCCAAATAATAGTGATAACAAAATTTCGCCCTTTTCCTTCTACGGGGCTTATTTAACGAGATATTTGCATTTTAAGTTTTGCTAAATTCTGGGCAAAAATTAGTGATAACAAAAGTTCGCCCCTTTCCTTCTACGGGGCTTATTTAACGAGATATTTGCATTTTAAGTTTTGCTAAATTCTGGGCAAAAATTCGGCGAACTCGGCGAACTCGGCGAATTCGGCGAACTCGGCGAATTAGGCGAACTCGGCGAACTCGGCGAATTAGGCGAACTCGGCGAACTCGGCGAATTCGGCGAACTCGGCGAATTCGGCGAACTCGGCGAATTCGGCGAACTCGGCGAATTCGGCGAACTCGGCGAATTCGGCGAACTCAGCGAATTCGCGAATTCATCAAATTGGCAAATTCGGGGATTATTTAACGAGATATTTGCATTTTAAGTTTTGCTAAATTTTATCCAAATAATAGTGATAACAAAATTTCGCCCTTTTCCTTCTACGGGGCTTATTTAACGAGATATTTGCATTTTAAGTTTTGCTAAATTCTGGGCAAAAATTAGTGATAACAAAAGTTCGCCCCTTTCCTTCTAGGGGGCTTATTTAACGAGATATTTGCATTTTAAGTTTTGCTAAATTCTAGGAAAAAATTAGTGATAACAAAATTTCGTCCTTTTCCTTCTACGAGGCTTATTTAACAAGATATTTGAATTTTAAATTTTGCAAAATTTTTCCTAAAAAATTGTGATAACAAAATTTCGCCCTTTTCTATTAGTGATAACAAAAGTTCGCCCTTTTCCTTCTACGGGGCTTATTTAACGAGATCTTTGCATTTTAAGTTTTGCTAAATTTTGGCCAAAAATTAGTGATAACAAAATTTCGTCCTTTTCCTTCTACAAGATATTTGAATTTTAAATTTTGCAAAATTTTTGCTAAAAAATTGTGATAACAAAATTTCGCCCTTTTCCTTCTTCGGGGATTATTTAACGAGATATTTGCATTTTAAGTTTTGCTAAATTTTATCCAAATAATAGTGATAACAAAATTTCGCCCTTTTCCTTCTACGGGGCTTATTTAACGAGATATTTGCATTTTAAGTTTTGCTAAATTCTGGGCAAAAATTAGTGATAACAAAAGTTCGCCCCTTTCCTTCTACGGGGCTTATTTAACGAGATATTTGCATTTTAAGTTTTGCTAAATTCTGGGCAAAAATTCGGCGAACTCGGCGAACTCGGCGAATTCGGCGAACTCGGCGAATTAGGCGAACTCGGCGAACTCGGCGAATTAGGCGAACTCGGCGAACTCGGCGAATTCGGCGAACTCGGCGAATTCGGCGAACTCGGCGAATTCGGCGAACTCGGCGAATTCGGCGAACTCAGCGAATTCGCGAATTCATCAAATTGGCAAATTCGTCACAATTTCGGCGATTTTTGACGGCGAATTCGCCGATTTTTGACGAATTCGTCGATTTTGACGAATTCGGCAAATTTTGACGAATTCGTCGTTTTTTGACGAATTCGCGAATTTTGACGAATTCGCCGATTTTTGACGAATTCGCCAAATTTTGACGAGATATTAGCATTTTAAGTTTTGCTAAATTCTGGGCAAAAATTAGTGATAACAAAAGTTCGCCCCTTTCCTTCTACGGGGCTTATTTAACGAGATATTTGCATTTTAAGTTTTGCTAAATTCTGGGCAAGAATTAGTGATAACAAAAGTTCGCCCCTTTCCTTCTACGGGGCTTATTTAACGAGATATTTGCATTTTAAGTTTTGCTAAATTCTGGGCAAAAATTGTTAAATAAGCCTCGTAGAAGGAAAAGGACGAAATTTTGTTATCACTAATTTTTGCCCAGAATTCGCCGAGTTCGCCGAATTCGCCTATTTTGTCACGAATTTGTCGATTTGATGAATTCGCGAATTCGTCAAAATCGGCGAATTCGTCAAAATTGGTCAAAAATTCGTTAAAATCGCGAATTCGTGACAAACTCGGCGAACTCGGCGAATTCGGCGAATTATCTCGTTAAATAATCCCCGTAGAAGGAAAGGGGCGAACTTTTGTTATCACTAACTTTTGGCCAGAATTTAGCAAAACTTAAAATGCTAATATCGTCAAAATTTGCCGAATTCGTCAAAAATCGACGAATTCGTCAAAAATCGGCGAATTCGTCAAAATTTGCCGAATTCGTCAAAATCGACGAATTCGTCAAAAATCGGTGAATTCGCCGTCAAAAATCGCCGAAATTGTGACGAATTTGCCGATTTGATGAATAGTTGAATTCGGCGAACTCGGCGAATTCGGGAATTCGGCGAACTCGGCGAATTCGGCGAACTCGGCGAACTCGGCGAATTCGGCGAACTCGGCGAACTCGGCGAACTCGGCGAATTCGGCGAACTCGGCGAATTCGGCGAACTCGGCGAATTCGGCGAACTCGGCGAATTCGGCGAACTCGGCGAACTCGGCGAACTCGGCGAATTCGAATTCACAATTTTTTAGGAAAAATTTTGCAAAATTTAAAATTCAAATATCTTGTTAAATAAGCCTCGTAGAAGGAAAAGGACGAAATTTTGTTATCACTAATTTTTGCCCAGAATTTAGCAAAACTTAAAATGCAAATATCTCGTTAAATAAGCCCCGTAGAAGGAAAGGGGCGAACTTTTGTTATCACTAATTTTTGCCCAGAATTTAGCAAAACTTAAAATGCAAATATCTCGTTAAATAAGCCCCGTAGAAGGAAAAGGGCGAAATTTTGTTATCACTATTATTTGGATAAAATTTAGCAAAACTTAAAAAGAAGGAAAAGGGCGAACTTTTGTTATCACTAATTTTTGGCCAGAATTTAGCAAAACTTAAAATGCTAATATCTCGTCAAAATTTGGCGAATTCGTCAAAAATCGGCGAATTCGTCAAAATTCGCGAATTCGTCAAAAAACGACGAATTCGTCAAAATTTGCCGAATTCGTCAAAATCGACGAATTCGTCAAAAATCGGCGAATTCGCCGTCAAAAATCGCCGAAATTGTGACGAATTTGCCAATTTGATGAATTCGCGAATTCGCTGAGTTCGCCGAATTCGCCGATTTTTGACGAATTCGCCAAATTTTGACGAGATATTAGCATTTTAAGTTTTGCTAAATTCTGGCCAAAAATTAGTGATAACAAAAGTTCGCCCTTTTCCTCCTTTTTAAGTTTTGCTAAATTTTATCCAAATAATAGTGATAACAAAATTTCGCCCTTTTCCTTCTACGGGGCTTATTTAACGAGATATTTGCATTTTAAGTTTTGCTAAATTCTGGGCAAAAATTAGTGATAACAAAAGTTCGCCCCTTTCCTTCTACGGGGCTTATTTAACGAGATATTTGCATTTTAAGTTTTGCTAAATTCTGGGCAAAAATTAGTGATAACAAAATTTCGTCCTTTTCCTTCTACGAGGCTTATTTAACAAGATATTTGAATTTTAAATTTTGCAAAATTTTTCCTAAAAAATTGTGAATTCGAATTCGCCGAGTTCGCCGAGTTCGCCGAGTTCGGCGAATTCGGCGAATTCGGCAAATTTTGACGAATTCGTCGATTTTGACGAATTCGGCAAATTTTGACGAATTCGCCGATTTTTGACGAATTCGTCGATTTTTGACGAATTCGGCAAATTTTGACGATATTAGCATTTTAAGTTTTGCTAAATTCTGGCCAAAAATTAGTGATAACAAAAGTTCGCCCCTTTCCTTCTACGGGGATTATTTAACGAGATAATTCGCCGAATTCGCCGAGTTTGTCACGAATTCGCGATTTTAACGAATTTTTGACCAATTTTGACGAATTCGCCGATTTTGACGAATTCGCGAATTCATCAAATCGACAAATTCGTGACAAAATAGGCGAATTCGGCGAACTCGGCGAATTCTGGGCAAAAATTAGTGATAACAAAATTTCGTCCTTTTCCTTCTACGAGGCTTATTTAACAAGATATTTGAATTTTAAATTTTGCAAAATTTTTCCTAAAAAATTGTGATAACAAAATTTCGCCCTTTTCCTTCTTCGGGGATTATTTAACGAGATATTTGCATTTTAAGTTTTGCTAAATTCTGGGCAAAAATTAGTGATAACAAAAGTTCGCCCCTTTCCTTCTACGGGGCTTATTTAACGAGATATTTGCATTTTAAGTTTTGCTAAATTCTGGGCAAAAATTAGTGATAACAAAAGTTCGCCCCTTTCCTTCTACGGGGATTATTTAACGAGATATTTGCATTTTAAGTTTTGCTAAATTTTATCCAAATAATAGTGATAACAAAATTTCGATTTTTTGACGAATTCGCCGAATTCGGCAAATTTTGACGAATTCGTCGATTTTTGACGAATTCGCCGAATTCGCCGTCAAAAATCGCCGAAATTGTGACGAATTTGCCGATTTGATGAATTCGCGAATTCGCTGAGTTCGCCGAATTCGCCTATTGTGACGAATTCGCCGAGTTCGCCGAGTTCGCCGAGTTCGCCGAATTCGCCTATTGTGACGAATTCGCCGAGTTCGCCGAATTCGCCGAGTTCGCCGAGTTCGCCGAATTCGCCGAGTTCGCCGAATTCGCCGAGTTCGCCGAATTCGCCGAGTTCGCCGAGTTCGCCGAGTTCGCCGAATTCGCCGAGTTCGGCGAACTCAGCGAATTCGCGAATTCATCAAATCGGCAAATTCGTCACAATTTCGTCGATTTTTGACGAATTCGTCGATTTTTTACGAATTCGGCAAATTTTGACGAATTCGCCGATTTTTGACGAATTCGGAAAATTTTGACGAATTCGCCGATTTTTGACGAATTCGGCAAATTTTGACGAATTCGTCGATTTTTGACGAATTCGCGAATTTTGACGAATTCGCCGATTTTTGACGAATTCGCCAAATTTTGACGAGATATTAGCATTTTAAGTTTTGCTAAATTCTGGCCAAAAATTAGTGATAACAAAAGTTCGCCCTTTTCCTTCTACGGGGCTTATTTAACGAGATATTTGCATTTTAAGTTTTGCTAAATTCTGGGCAAAAATTAGTGATAACAAAATTTCGTCCTTTTCCTTCTACGAGGCTTATTTAACAAGATATTTGAATTTTAAATTTTGCAAAATTTTTGCTAAAAAATTGTGATAACAAAATTTCGCCCTTTTCCTTCTTCGGGGATTATTTAACGAGATATTTGCATTTTAAGTTTTGCTAAATTTTATCCAAATAATAGTGATAACAAAATTTCGCCCTTTTCCTTCTACGGTGCTTATTTAACGAGATATTTGCATTTTAAGTTTTGCTAAATTCTGGGCAAAAATTAGTGATAACAAAAGTTCGCCCCTTTCCTTCTAGGGGGCTTATTTAACGAGATATTTGCATTTTAAGTTTTGCTAAATTCTGGGCAAAAATTAGTGATAACAAAATTTCGTCCTTTTCCTTCTACGAGGCTTATTTAACAAGATATTTGAATTTTAAATTTTGCAAAATTTTTCCTAAAAAATTGTGATAACAAAATTTCGCCCTTTTCCTTCTTCGGGGATTATTTAACGAGATATTTGCATTTTAAGTTTTGCTAAATTCTGGGCAAAAATTAGTGATAACAAAAGTTCGCCCCTTTCCTTCTACGGGGATTATTTAACGAGATATTTGCATTTTAAGTTTTGCTAAATTTTATCCAAATAATAGTGATAACAAAATTTCGCCCTTTTCCTTCTACGGGGCTTATTTAACGAGATATTTGCATTTTAAGTTTTGCTAAATTCTGGGCAAAAATTAGTGATAACAAAAGTTCGCCCCTTTCCTTCTAGGGGGCTTATTTAACGAGATATTTGCATTTTAAGTTTTGCTAAATTCTGGGCAAAAATTAGTGATAACAAAATTTCGTCCTTTTCCTTCTACGAGGCTTATTTAACAAGATATTTGAATTTTAAATTTTGCAAAATTTTTCCTAAAAAATTGTGATAACAAAATTTCGCCCTTTTCCTTCTTCGGGGATTATTTAACGAGATATTTGCATTTTAAGTTTTGCTAAATTTTATCCAAATAATAGTGATAACAAAATTTCGCCCTTTTCCTTCTACGGGGCTTATTTAACGAGATATTTGCATTTTAAGTTTTGCTAAATTCTGGGCAAAAATTAGTGATAACAAAATTCGCCTATTGTGACGAATTCGCCGAATTCGCCGAGTTCGCCGAATTCGCCGAGTTCGCCGAATTCGCCGAGTTCGCCGAATTCGCCGAATTCGCCGAGTTCGCCGAGTTCGCCGAGTTCGCCGAGTTCGCCTATTTTGTCACGAATTTGTCGATTTGATGAATTCGCCGATTTTGACGAATTCGCGATTTTAACGAATTTTTGACCAATTTTGACGAATTCGCCGATATTGACGAATTCGCGAACTCATCAAATCGACAAATTCGTGACAAAATAGGCGAATTCGGCGAACTCGGCGAATTCGGCGAACTCGGCGAATTCGGCGAACTCGGCGAACTCGGCGAACTCGGCGAATTCGGCTAACTCGGCGAACTCGGCGAATTCGGCGAACTCGGCGAACTCGGCGAACTCGGCGAATTCGGCGAATTCGTCACAATAGGCGAATTCGGCGAACTCCGAATCCGATAACAAAATTTCGTCCTTTTCCTTCTACGGGGCTTATTTAACGAGATATTTGCATTTTAAGTTTTGCTAAATTCTGGGCAAAAATTAGTGATAACAAAAGTTCGCCCCTTTCCTTCTACGGGGCTTATTTAACGAGATATTTGCATTTTAAGTTTTGCTAAATTCTGGGCAAAAATTCGGCGAACTCGGCGAATTCGGCGAACTCGGCGAACTCGGCGAATTCGGCGAACTCGGCGAATTCGGCGAACTCAGCGAATTCGCGAATTCATCAAATTGGCAAATTCGTCACAATTTCGGCGATTTTTGAAGGCGAATTCGCCGAATTTTTGCCCAGAATTTAGCAAAACTTAAAATGCAAATATCTCGTTAAATAAGCCCCGTAGAAGGAAAGGGGCGAACTTTTGTTATCACTAATTTTTGCCCAGAATTTAGCAAAACTTAAAATGCAAATATCTCGTTAAATAAGCCCCGTAGAAGGAAAAGGACGAAATTTTGTTTGCAAATTTTGACGATATCGCCGATTTTTGACGAATTCGTCGATTTTTGACGAATTCAGCAAATTTTGACGAATTTGAGATATTAGCATTTTAAGTTTTGCTAAATTCTACGAGGCTTATTTAACAAGATATTTGAATTTTAAATTTTGCAAAATTTTTCCTAAAATATTGTGATAACAAAATTTCGCCCTTTTCCTTCTTCGGGGATTATTTAACGAGATATTTGCATTTTAAGTTTTGCTAAATTTTATCCAAATAATAGTGATACGCCCAAATAATAGTGATAACAAAATTTCGCCCTTTTCCTTCTACGGGGCTTATTTAACGAGATATTTGCATTTTAAGTTTTGCTAAATTCTGGGCAAAAATTAGTGATAACAAAAGTTCGCCCCTTTCCTTCTACGGGGCTTATTTAACGAGATATTTGCATTTTAAGTTTTGCTAAATTCTGGGCAAAAATTAGTGATAACAAAATTTCGTCCTTTTCCTTCTACGAGGCTTATTTAACAAGATATTTGAATTTTAAATTTTGCAAAATTTTTATATATAGATATTTGCATTTTAAGTTTTGCTAAATTCTGGGCAAAAATTAGTGATAACAAAAGTTCGCCCCTTTCCTTCTACGGGGCTTATTTAACGAGATATTTGGCGAATTCGGCGTCACAATAGGCGAATTCGGCGAACTCGGCGAACTCGGCGAACTCAGCGTTTTAAGTTTTGCTAAATTCTGGGCAAAAATTAGTGATAACAAAATTTCGTCCTTTTCCTTCTACGAGGCTTATTTAACAAGATATTTGAATTTTAAATTTTGCAAAATTTTTGCTAAAAAATTGTGATAACAAAATTTCGCCCTTTTCCTTCTTCGGGGATTATTTAACGAGATATTTGCATTTATTTAACAAGATATTTGAATTTTAAATTTTGCAAAATTTTTCCTAAAAAATTGTGATAACAAAATTTCGCCCTTTTCCTTCTTCGGGGATTATTTAACGAGATATTTGCATTTTAAGTTTTGCTAAATTTTATCCAAATAATAGTGATAACAAAATTTCGCCCTTTTCCTTCTACGGGGCTTATTTAACGAGATATTTGCATTTTAAGTTTTGCTAAATTCTGGGCAAAAATTAGTGATAACAAAATTCGCCTATTGTGACGAATTCGCCGAATTCGCCGAGTTCGCCGAATTCGCCGAGTTCGCCGAATTCGCCGAGTTCGCCGAATTCGCCGAGTTCGCCGAATTCGCCGAGTTCGCCGAGTTCGCCGAATTCGCCTATTTTGTCACGAATTTGTCGATTTGATGAATTCGCCGATTTTGACGAATTTTTGACCAATTTTGACGAATTCGCCGATTTTGACGAATTCGCGAATTCATCAAATCGACAAATTCGTGACAAAATAGGCGAATTCGGCGAACTCGGCGAACTCGGCGAACTCGGCGAACTCGGCGAATTCGGCGAATTCGTCACAATAGGCGAATTTTGTTATCACTAATTTTTGCCCAGAATTTAGCAAAACTTAAAATGCAAATATCTCGTTAAATAAGCCCCGTAGAAGGAACTCGGCTAACTCGGCGAACTCGGCGAATTCGTCACAATAGGCGAATTCGGCGAAGTCGGCGAATTCGGCGAACTCCGAATTCGATAACAAAATTTCGTCCTTTTCCTTCTACAAGATATTTGAATTTTAAATTTTGCAAAATTTTTGCTAAAAAATTGTGATAACAAAATTTCGCCCTTTTCCTTCTTCGGCGAATTCGCGAATTCATCAAATTGGCAAATTCGTCACAATTTCGGCGATTTTTGACGGCGAATTCGCCGATTTTTGACGAATTCGCCGATTTTTGACGAATTCGTCGATTTTTGACGAATTCGTCGATTTTTGACGAATTCGCGAATTTTGACGAATTCGCCGATTTTTGACGAATTCGCCAAATTTTGACGAGATATTAGCATTTTAAGTTTTGCTAAATTCTGGCCAAAAATTAGTGATAACAAAAGTTCGAATTGAATTCGTCGATTTTTGACGAATTTGCGAACTTAAACTTAAACTTAAAATGCAAATATCTCGTTAAATAAGCCCCGTAGAAGGAAAAGGGCGAAATTTTGTTATCACTATTATTTGGATAAAATTTAGCAAAACTTAAAATGCAAATATCTCGTTAAATAATCCCCGAAGAAGGAAAAGGGCGAAATGTGGCGAATTCGCCGATTTTTGACGAATTCGGCAAATTTTGACGAATTCGTCGATTTTTGACGAATTCGGCAAATTTTGACGAATTCGCCGATTTTTGACGAATTCGGCAAATTTTGACGAATTCGCCGATTTTTGACGAATTCGGCAAATTTTGACGAATTCGTCGATTTTTGACGAATTCGCGAATTTTGACGAATTCGCCGATTTTTGACGAATTCGCCAAATTTTGACGAGATATTAGCATTTTAAGTTTTGCTAAATTCTGGCCAAAAATTAGTGATAACAAAAGTTCGCCCTTTTCCTTCTACGGGGCTTATTTAACGAGATATTTGCATTTTAAGTTTTGCTAAATTCTGGGCAAAAATTAGTGATAACAAAATTTCGTCCTTTTCCTTCTACGAGGCTTATTTAACAAGATATTTGAATTTTAAATTTTGCAAAATTTTTGCTAAAAAATTGTGATAACAAAATTTCGCCCTTTTCCTTCTTCGGGGATTATTTAACGAGATATTTGCATTTTAAGTTTTGCTAAATTTTATCCAAATAATAGTGATAACAAAATTTCGCCCTTTTCCTTCTACGGGGCTTATTTAACGAGATATTTGCATTTTAAGTTTTGCTAAATTCTGGGCAAAAATTAGTGATAACAAAAGTTCGCCCCTTTCCTTCTAGGGGGCTTATTTAACGAGATATTTGCATTTTAAGTTTTGCTAAATTCTGGGCAAAAATTAGTGATAACAAAATTTCGTCCTTTTCCTTCTACGAGGCTTATTTAACAAGATATTTGAATTTTAAATTTTGCAAAAATTTTCCTAAAAAATTGTGATAACAAAATTTCGCCCTTTTCCTTCTTCGGGGATTATTTAACGAGATATTTGCATTTTAAGTTTTGCTAAATTTTATCCAAATAATAGTGATAACAAAATTTCGCCCTTTTCCTTCTACGGGGCTTATTTAACGAGATATTTGCATTTTAAGTTTTGCTAAATTCTGGGCAAAAATTAGTGATAACAAAATTCGCCTATTGTGACGAATTCGCCGAGTTCGCCGAATTCGCCGAATTCGCCGAGTTCGCCGAATTCGCCGAGTTCGCCGAGTTCGCCGAATTCGCCGAGTTCGCCGAATTCGCCGAATTCGCCGAGTTCGCCGAATTCGCCGAGTTCGCCGAATTCGCCGAGTTCGCCGAATTCGCCTATTTTGTCACGAATTTGTCGATTTGATGAATTCGCCGATTTTGACGAATTCGCGATTTTAACGAATTTTTGACCAATTTTGACGAATTCGCGAATTCATCAAATCGACAAATTCGTGACAAAATAGGCGAATTCGGCGAACTCGGCGAACTCGGCGAATTCGGCGAATTCGGCGAACTCGGCGAACTCGGCGAATTCGCTTTTTCCTCACAATAGGCGTCACAATAGGCGAATTCGGCGAATTCGGCGAACTCCGAATTCGATAACAAAATTTCGTCCTTTTCCTTCTACAAGATATTTGAATTTTAAATTTTGCAAAATTTTTGCTAAAAAATTGTGATAACAAAATTTCGCCCTTTTCCTTCTTCGGGGATTATTTAACGAGATATTTGCATTTTAAGTTTTGCTAAATTTTATCCAAATAATAGTGATAACAAAATTTCGCCCTTTTCCTTCTACGGGGCTTATTTAACGAGATATTTGCATTTTAAGTTTTGCTAAATTCTGGGCAAAAATTAGTGATAACAAAAGTTCGCCCCTTTCCTTCTACGGGGCTTATTTAACGAGATATTTGCATTTTAAGTTTTGCTAAATTCTGGGCAAAAATTCGGCGAACTCGGCGAACTCGGCGAATTCGGCGAACTCGGCGAATTAGGCGAACTCGGCGAATTAGGCGAACTCGGCGAATTCGGCGAACTCGGCGAATTCGGCGAACTCGGCGAACTCAGCGAATTCGCGAATTCATCAAATTGGCAAATTCTTCTACGGGGCTTATTTAACGAGATATTTGCATTTTAAGTTTTGCTAAATTCTGGGCAAAAATTAGTGATAACAAAAGTTCGCCCCTTTCCTTCTACGGGGCTTATTTAACGAGATATTTGCATTTTAAGTTTTGCTAAATTCTGGGCAAAAATTAGTGATAACAAAATTTCGTCCTTTTCCTTCTACGAGGCTTATTTAACAAGATATTTGAATTTTAAATTTAGTGATAACAAAAGTTCGCCCTTTTCCTTCTACGGGGCTTATTTAACGAGATATTTGCATTTTAAGTTTTGCTAAATTTTGGCCAAAAATTAGTGATAACAAAATTTCGTCCTTTTCCTTCTACAAGATATTTGAATTTTAAATTTTGCAAAATTTTTGCTAAAAAATTGTGATAACAAAATTTCGCCCTTTTCCTTCTTCGGGGATTATTTAACGAGATATTTGCATTTTAAGTTTTGCTAAATTTTATCCAAATAATAGTGATAACAAAATTTCGCCCTTTTCCTTCTACGGGGCTTATTTAACGAGATATTTGCATTTTAAGTTTTGCTAAATTCTGGGCAAAAATTAGTGATAACAAAAGTTCGCCCCTTTCCTTCTACGGGGCTTATTTAACGAGATATTTGCATTTTAAGTTTTGCTAAATTCTGGGCAAAAATTAGTGATAACAAAATTTCGTCCTTTTCCTTCTACGAGGCTTATTTAACAAGATATTTGAATTTTAAATTTTGCAAAATTTTTCCTAAAAAATTGTGATAAAAAAATTTCGCCCTTTTCCTTCTTCGGGGATTATTTAACGAGATATTTGCATTTTAAGTTTTGCTAAATTCTGGGCAAAAATTAGTGATAACAAAAATTCGTCCTTTTCCTTCTACGAGGCTTATTTAACAAGATATTTGAATTTTAAATTTTGCAAAATTATTGCTAAAAAATTGTGATAACAAAATTTCGCCCTTTTCCTTCTTCGGGGATTATTTAACGAGATATTTGCATTTTAAGTTTTGCTAAATTTTATCCAAATAATAGTGATAACAAAATTTCGCCCTTTTCCTTCTACGGGGCTTATTTAACGAGATATTTGCATTTTAAGTTTTGCTAAATTCTGGGCAAAAATTAGTGATAACAAAAGTTCGCCCCTTTCCTTCTAGGGGGCTTATTTAACGAGATATTTGCATTTTAAATTTTGCAAAATTTTTCCTAAAAAATTGTGATAACAAAATTTCGCCCTTTTCCTTCTTCGGGGATTATTTAACGAGATATTTGCATTTTAAGTTTTGCTAAATTTTATCCAAATAATAGTGATAACAAAAATTCGTCCTTTTCCTTCTACGAGGCTTATTTAACAAGATATTTGAATTTTAAATTTTGCAAAATTTTTGCTAAAAAATTGTGATAACAAAATTTCGCCCTTTTCCTTCTTCGGGGATTATTTAACGAGATATTTGCATTTTAAGTTTTGCTAAATTTTATCCAAATAATAGTGATAACAAAATTTCGCCCTTTTCCTTCTACGGGGCTTATTTAACGAGATATTTGCATTTTAAGTTTTGCTAAATTCTGGGCAAAAATTAGTGATAACAAAACTTCGCCCTTTCCTTCTACGGGGCTTATTTAACGAGATATTTGCATTTTAAGTTTTGCTAAATTCTGGGCAAAAATTAGTGATAACAAAAGTTCGCCCCTTTCCTTCTACGGGGATTATTTAACGAGATATTTGCATTTTAAGTTTTGCTAAATTCTGGGCAAAAATTAGTGATAACAAAATTTCGTCCTTTTCCTTCTACGAGGCATATTTAACAAGATATTTGAATTTTAAATTTTGCAAAATTTTTATATATAGATATTTGCATTTTAAGTTTTGCTAAATTCTGGGCAAAAATTAGTGATAACAAAAGTTCGCCCCTTTCCTTCTACGGGGCTTATTTAACGAGATATTTGGTGAATTCGGCGTCACAATAGGCGAATTCGGCGAACTCGAGTTAGCCGAATTCGCAGAGTTCGCCGAGTTCGCCGAATTCGCCTATTTTGTCACGAATTTGTCGATTTGATGAATTCGCCGAATTTGTCGATTTGATGAATTCGCCGATTTTGACGAATTCGCGATTTTAACGAATTTTTGACCAATTTTGACGAATTCGCCGATTTTGACGAATTCGACTATTATTGGATAAAATTTAGCAAAACTTAAAATGCAAATATCTCGTTAAATAATCCCCGAAGAAGGAAAAGGGCGAAATTTTGTTATCACAATTTTTTAGCAAAAATTTTGCAAAATTTAAAATTCAAATATCTTGTTAAATAAGCTTCGTAGAAGGAAAAGGACGAAATTTTGTTATCACTAATTTTTGCCCAGAATTTAGCAAAACTTAAAATGCAAATATCTCGTTAAATAAGCCCCGTAGAAGGAAAAGGGCGAACTTTTGTTATCACTAATTTTTGGCCAGAATTTAGCAAAACTTAAAATGCTAATATCTCGTCAAAATTTGGCGAATTCGTCAAAAATCGGCGAATTCGTCAAAATTCGCGAATTCGTCAAAAATCGACGAATTCGTCAAAATTTGCCGAATTCGTCAAAATCGACGAATTCGTCAAAAATCGGCGAATTCGCCGTCAAAAATCGACGAAATTGTGACGAATTTGCCGATTTGATGAATTCGCGAATTCGCTGAGTTCGCCGAGTTCGCCGAATTCGCCGAGTTCGGCGAACTCGGCGAAAATTTGCCGAATTCGTCAAAAATCGACGAATTCGTCAAAAATCGGCGAATTCGTCAAAAATCGACGAATTCGTCAAAATTTGCCGAATTCTTAAAATGCTAATATCTCGTCAAAATTTGGCGAATTCGTCAAAAATCGGCGAATTCGTCAAAATTCGCGAATTCGTCAAAAATCGACGAATTCGTCAAAATTTGCCGAATTCGTCAAAAATCGGCGAATTCGTCAAAATTTGCCGACTTCGTCAAAAATCGGCGAATTCGTCAAAATTTGCCGAATTCGTCAAAAATCGACGAATTCGTCAAAAATTTACGAAATTGTGACGAATTTGCCGATTTGATGAATTCGCGAATTCGGCGAACTCGGCGAACTCGGCGAACTCGGCGAACTCGGCGAACTCGGCGAACTCGGCGAATTCGGCGAACTCGGCGAACTCGGCGAATTCGTCACAATAGGCGAATTCGGCGAACTCGGCGAATTCGTCACAATAGGCGAATTCGGCGAACTCGGCGAACTCAGCGAATTCGCGAATTCATCAAATCGGCAAATTCGTCACAATTTCGGCGATTTTTGACGGCGAATTCGGCGAATTCGTCAAAAATCGACGAATTCGTCAAAATTTGCCGAATTCGTCAAAAATCGGCGAATTCGTCAAAAAATCGAAATTTTGTTATCACTATTATTTGGATAAAATTTAGCAAAACTTAAAATGCAAATATCTCGTTAAATAATCCCCGTAGAAGGAAAGGGGCGAACTTTTGTTATCACTAATTTTTGCCCAGAATTTAGCAAAACTTAAAATGCAAATATCTCGTTAAATAAGCCCCGTAGAAGGAAAGGGGCGAACTTTTGTTATCACTAATTTTTGCCCAGAATTTAGCAAAACTTAAAATGCAAATATCTCGTTAAAAAATCCCTGAAGAAGGAAAAGGGTGAAATTTTGTTATCACAATTTTTTAGGAAAAATTTTGCAAAATTTAAAATTCAAATATCTTGTTAAATAAGCCTCGTAGAAGGAAAAGGACGAAATTTTGTTATCACTAATTTTTGCCCAGAATTTAGCAAAACTTAAAATGCAAATATCTCGTTAAATAAGCCCCGTAGAAGGAATTCGTCAAAAATTGGCGAATTCGTCAAAAAATCGAAATTTTGTTATCACTATTATTTGGATAAAATTTAGCAAAACTTAAAATGCAAATATCTCGTTAAATAATCCCCGTAGAAGGAAAGGGGCGAACTTTTGTTATCACTAATTTTTGGCCAGAATTTAGCAAAACTTAAAATGCTAATATCTCGTCAAAATTTGGCGAATTCGTCAAAATTCGCGAATTCGTCAAAAATCGGCGAATTCGTCAAAATTTGCCGAATTCGTCAAAAATCGGCGAATTCGTCAAAAATCGACGAATTCGTCAAAAATCGACGCCAAATTTGGCGAATTCGTCAAAATCGGCGAATTCGTCAAAAATCGACGAATTCGTCAAAATTTGCCGAATTCGTCAAAAATAATCCCCGAAGAAGGAAAAGGGCGAAATTTTGTTATCGTAGAAGGAAAAGGACGAAATTTTGTTATCACTAATTTTTGCCCAGAATTTAGCAAAACTTAAAATGCAAATATCTCGTTAAATAAGCCCCGTAGAAGGAAAAGGGCGAACTTTTGTTATCACTAATTTTTGGCCAGAATTTAGCAAAACTTAAAATGCTAATATCTCGTCAAAATTTGGCGAATTCGTCAAAAATCGACGTATTCGTCAAAATTTGCCGAATTCGTCAAAAATCGGCGAATTCGTCAAAATTTGCCGAATTCGTCAAAAATCGGCGAATTCGTCAAAATTTGCCGAATTCGTCAAAAAACGACGAATTCGTCAAAAATCGACGAACTCGTCAAAAATCGACGAATTCGTCAAAATTTGCCGAATTCGTCAAAAATCGGCGAATTCGCCAAATTTCGCCGAGTTCGCCGAATTCGCCGAGTTCGCCGAATTCGCCTATTTTGTCACGAATTTGTCGATTTGATGAATTCGCGAATTCGTCAAAATCGGCGAATTCGTCAAAATTGGTCAAAAATTCGTTAAAATCGCGAATTCGTCAAAATCGGCGAATTCATCAAATCGACAAATTCGTGACAAAAATCGACGAATTCGTCAAAATTTGCGAATTCGTCAAAATCGACGAATTCGTCAAAATTTGCCGAATTCGTCAAAAATCGGCGAATTCGCCAAATTTGGCGAATTCGTCAAAATCGGCGAATTCGTCAAAAATCGACGAATTCGTCAAAATTTGCCGAATTCGTCAAAAATCGGCGAATTCGTCAAAATTTGCCGAATTCGTCAAAATCGACGAATTCGTCAAAAATCGGCGAATTCGCCGTCAAAAATCGACGAAATTGTGACGAATTTGCCGATTTGATGAATTCGCGAATTCGCTGAGTTCGCCGAGTTCGCCTATTGTGACGAATTAGCCGAGTTCGCCGAGTTCGCCGAATTCGCCGAATTCGCCGAGTTCGCCGAGTTCGCCGAGTTCGCCGAATTCGCCTTGTTCGCCGAGTTCACCGAATTCGCCGAGTTCGCCCAGTTCGCCGAGTTCGCCGAGTTCGCCGAATTCGCCGAATCCACCTATTTTGTCACGAATTTGTCGATTTGATGAATTCGCCGATTTTGACGAATTCGCGATTTTAACGAATTTTTGACCAATTTTGACGAATTCGCCGATTTTGACGAATTCGCGAATTCATCAAATTTTTGACGAATTCGGCAAATTTTGACGAATTCGTCGATTTTTGACGAATTCGCGAATTTTGACGAATTCGCCGATTTTTGACGAATTCGCCAAATTTTGACGAGATATTAGCGTTTTAAGTTTTGCTAAATTCTGGCCAAAAATTAGTGATAACAAAAGTTCGCCCCTTTCCTTCTACGGGGATTATTTAACGAGATATTTGCATTTTAAGTTTTGCTAAATTTTATCCAAATAATAGTGATAACAAAATTTCGATTTTTTGACGAATTCGCCAATTTTTGACGAATTCGGCAAATTTTGACGCCGAATTCGCCGTCAAAAATCGCCGAAATTGTGACGAATTTGCCGATTTGATGAATTCGCGAATTCGCTGAGTTCGCCGAATTCGCCTATTGTGACGAATTCGCCGAGTTTGTCACGAATTTGTCGATTTGATGAATTCGCCGATTTTGACGAATTCGCGATTTTAACGAATTTTTGACCAATTTTGACGAATTCGCCGATTTTGACGAATTCGCGAATTCATCAAATCGACAAATTCGTGACAAAATAGGCGAATTCGGCGAATTCGGCGATCTCGGCGAATTCGGCGAACTCGGCGAATTCGGCGAACTCGGCGAATTCGGCGAACTCGGCGAATTCGGCGAACTCGGCGAATTCGTCACAATAGGCGAATTCGGCGAACTCGGCGAATTCGGCGAACTCGGCGAACTCAGCGAATTCGCGAATTCATCAAATCGGCAAATTCGTCACAATTTCGGCGATTTTTGACGGCGAATTCGCCGATTTTGGACGAATTCGTCGATTTTGACGAATTCGGCAAATTTTGACGAATTCGCATTTTTTTTGACGAATTCGAATTAAGTTTTGCTAAATTTTATCCAAATAATAGTGATAACAAAATTTCGCCCTTTTCCTTCTACGGGGCTTATTTAACGAGATATTTGCATTTTAAGTTTTGCTAAATTCTGGGCAAAAATTAGTGATAACAAAAGTTCGCCCCTTTCCTTCTACGGGGCTTATTTAACGAGATATTTGCATTTTAAGTTTTGCTAAATTCTGGGCAAAAATTAGTGATAACAAAATTTC
The DNA here is from genome assembly GCA_963930755.1 of Eudasyphora cyanicolor. Lineage (NCBI taxonomy): Eukaryota > Metazoa > Arthropoda > Insecta > Diptera > Muscidae > Eudasyphora > Eudasyphora cyanicolor. The sequence continues at coordinate 200,686 of CAWVNW010000009.1, forward strand.
GTCCTTTTCCTTCTACGAGGCTTATTTAACAAGATATTTGAATTTTAAATTTTGCAAAATTTTTATATATAGATATTTGCATTTTAAGTTTTGCTAAATTCTGGGCAAAAATTAGTGATAACAAAAGTTCGCCCCTTTCCTTCTACGGGGCTTATTTAACGAGATATTTGGTGAATTCGGCGTCACAATAGGCGAATTCGGCGAACTCGGCGAACTCGGCGAACTCGGCGAATTCGCCTATTTTGTCACGAATTTGTCGATTTGATGAATTCGCCGAATTTGTCGATTTGATGAATTCGCCGATTTTGACGAATTCGCGATTTTAACGAATTTTTGACCAATTTTGACGAATTCGCCGATTTTGACGAATTCGACTATTATTGGATAAAATTTAGCAAAACTTAAAATGCAAATATCTCGTTAAATAATCCCCGAAGAAGGAAAAGGGCGAAATTTTGTTATCACAATTTTTTAGCAAAAATTTTGCAAAATTTAAAATTCAAATATCTTGTTAAATAAGCTTCGTAGAAGGAAAAGGACGAAATTTTGTTATCACTAATTTTTGCCCAGAATTTAGCAAAACTTAAAATGCAAATATCTCGTTAAATAAGCCCCGTAGAAGGAAAAGGGCGAACTTTTGTTATCACTAATTTTTGGCCAGAATTTAGCAAAACTTAAAATGCTAATATCTCGTCAAAATTTGGCGAATTCGTCAAAAATCGGCGAATTCGTCAAAATTCGCGAATTCGTCAAAAATCGACGAATTCGTCAAAATTTGCCGAATTCGTCAAAATCGACGAATTCGTCAAAAATCGGCGAATTCGCCGTCAAAAATCGACGAAATTGTGACGAATTTGCCGATTTGATGAATTCGCGAATTCGCTGAGTTCGCCGAGTTCGCCGAATTCGCCGATTTTGACGAATTCGGCAAATTTTGACGAATTCGTCGATTTTTGACGAATTCGCGAATTTTGACGAATTCGCCGATTTTTGACGAATTCGCCAAATTTTGACGAGATATTAGCATTTTAAGTTTTGCTAAATTCTGGCCAAAAATTAGTGATAACAAAAGTTCGCCCTTTTCCTTCTACGGGGCTTATTTAACGAGATATTTGCATTTTAAGTTTTGCTAAATTCTGGGCAAAAATTAGTGATAACAAAATTTCGTCCTTTTCCTTCTACGAAGCTTATTTAACAAGATATTTGAATTTTAAATTTTGCAAAATTTTTGCTAAAAAATTGTGATAACAAAATTTCGCCCTTTTCCTTCTTCGGGGATTATTTAACGAGATATTTGCATTTTAAGTTTTGCTAAATTTTATCCAATAATAGTCGAATTCGTCAAAATCGGCGAATTCGTCAAAATTGGTCAAAAATTCGTTAAAATCGCGAATTCGTCAAAATCGGCGAATTCATCAAATCGACAAATTCGGCGAATTCATCAAATCGACAAATTCGTGACAAAATAGGCGAATTCGCCGTGTTCGCCGAGTTCGCCGAATTCGCCGAGTTCGCCGAGTTCGCCGAATTCGCCGAGTTCGCCGAGTTCGCCGAATTCGCCGAGTTCGCCGAGTTCGCCGAGTTCGCCGAATTCGCCTATTGTGACGCCGAATTCACCAAATATCTCGTTAAATAAGCCCCGTAGAAGGAAAGGGGCGAACTTTTGTTATCACTAATTTTTGCCCAGAATTTAGCAAAACTTAAAATGCAAATATCTATATATAAAAATTTTGCAAAATTTAAAATTCAAATATCTTGTTAAATAAGCCTCGTAGAAGGAAAAGGACGAAATTTTGTTATCACTAATTTTTGCCCAGAATTTAGCAAAACTTAAAATGCAAATATCTCGTTAAATAAGCCCCGTAGAAGGAAAGGGGCGAACTTTTGTTATCACTAATTTTTGCCCAGAATTTAGCAAAACTTAAAATGCAAATATCTCGTTAAATAAGCCCCGTAGAAGGAAAAGGGCGAAATTTTGTTATCACTATTATTTGGATAAAATTTAGCAAAACTTAAAATGCAAATATCTCGTTAAATAATCCCCGAAGAAGGAAAAGGGCGAAATTTTGTTATCACAATTGTTTAGCAAAAATTTTGCAAAATTTAAAATTCAAATATCTTGTAGAAGGAAAAGGACGAAATTTTGTTATCACTAATTTTTGGCCAAAATTTAGCAAAACTTAAAATGCAAATATCTCGTTAAATAAGCCCCGTAGAAGGAAAAGGGAGAACTTTTGTTATCACTAATTTTTGGCCAGAATTTAGCAAAACTTAAAATGCTAATATCTCGTTGGAATTCGCCGAGTTCGCCGAGTTCGCCGAATTTTTGCCCAGAATTTAGCAAAACTTAAAATGCAAATATCTCGTTAAATATGCCCCGTAGAAGGAAAGGGGCGAACTTTTGTTATCACTAATTTTTGCCCAGAATTTAGCAAAACTTAAAATGCAAATATCTCGTTAAATAAGCCCCGTAGAAGGAAAAGGACGAAATTTTGTTATCGGATTCGGAGTTCGCCGAATTCGCCGAGTTCGCCGAATTCGTCTATTGTGACGAATTCGCCGAATTCGCCGAGTTCGCCGAGTTCGCCGAGTTCGCCGAATTCGCCGAGTTCGCCGAGTTAGCCGAGTTCGCCGAATTCGCCGAGTTCGCCGAGTTCGCCGAATTCGCCGAGTTCGCCGAATTCGCCTATTTTGTCACGAATTTGTCGATTTGATGAGTTCGCGAATTCGTCAAAATCGGCGAATTCGTCAAAATTGGTCAAAAATTCGTTAAAATCGCGAATTCGTCAAAATCGGCGAATTCATCAAATCGACAAATTCGTGACAAAATAGGCGAATTCGGCGAACTCGGCGAATTTAGCAAAACTTAAAATGCAAATATCTCGTTAAATAAGCCCCGTAGAAGGAAAAGGGCGAAATTTTGTTATCACTATTATTTGGATAAAATTTAGCAAAACTTAAAATGCAAATATCTCGTTAAATAATCCCCGAAGAAGGAAAAGGGCGAAATTTTGTTATCACTAATTTTTGGCCAGAATTTAGCAAAACTTAAAATGCTAATATCTCGTTGGAATTCGCCGAGTTCGCCGAGTTCGCCGAATTTTTGCCCAGAATTTAGCAAAACTTAAAATGCAAATATCTCGTTAAATAAGCCCCCTAGAAGGAAAGGGGCGAACTTTTGTTATCACTAATTTTTGCCCAGAATTTAGCAAAACTTAAAATGCAAATATCTCGTTAAATAAGCCTCGTAGAAGGAAAAGGACGAAATTTTGTTATCACTAATTTTTGCCCAGAATTTAGCAAAACTTAAAATGCAAATATCTCGGTAAATAAGCCCCCTAGAAGGAAAGGGGCGAACTTTTGTTATCACTAATTTTTGCCCAGAATTTAGCAAAACTTAAAATGCAAATATCTCGTTAAATAAGCCCCGTAGAAGGAAAAGGGCGAAATTTTGTTATCACTATTATTTGGATAAAATTTAGCAAAACTTAAAATGCAAATATCTCGTTAAATAATCCCCGAAGAAGGAAAAGGGCGAAATTTTGTTATCACAATTTTTTAGGAAAAATTTTGCAAAATTTAAAATTCAAATATCTTGTTAAATAAGCCTCGTAGAAGGAAAAGGACGAAATTTTGTTATCACTAATTTTTGCCCAGAATTTAGCAAAACTTAAAATGCAAATATCTCGTTAAATAAGCCCCGTAGAAGGAAAGGGGCGAACTTTTGTTATCACTAATTTTTGCCCAGAATTTAGCAAAACTTAAAATGCAAATATCTATATATAAAAATTTTGCAAAATTTAAAATTCAAATATCTTGTTAAATAAGCCTCGTAGAAGGAAAAGGACGAAATTTTGTTATCACTAATTTTTGCCCAGAATTTAGCAAAACTTAAAATGCAAATATCTCGTTAAATAAGCCCCGTAGAAGGAAAGGGGCGAACTTTTGTTATCACTAATTTTTGCCCAGAATTTAGCAAAACTTAAAATGCAAATATCTCGTTAAATAAGCCCCGTAGAAGGAAAAGGGCGAAATTTTGTTATCACTATTATTTGGATAAAATTTAGCAAAACTTAAAATGCAAATATCTCGTTAAATAATCCCCGAAGAAGGAAAAGGGCGAAATTTTGTTATCACAATTGTTTAGCAAAAATTTTGCAAAATTTAAAATTCAAATATCTTGTAGAAGGAAAAGGACGAAATTTTGTTATCACTAATTTTTGGCCAAAATTTAGCAAAACTTAAAATGCAAATATCTCGTTAAATAAGCCCCGTAGAAGGAAAAGGGAGAACTTTTGTTATCACTAATTTTTGGCCAGAATTTAGCAAAACTTAAAATGCTAATATCTCGTTGGAATTCGCCGAGTTCGCCGAGTTCGCCGAATTTTTGCCCAGAATTTAGCAAAACTTAAAATGCAAATATCTCGTTAAATATGCCCCGTAGAAGGAAAGGGGCGAACTTTTGTTATCACTAATTTTTGCCCAGAATTTAGCAAAATTTAAAATGCAAATATCTCGTTAAATAAGCCCCGTAGAAGGAAAAGGACGAAATTTTGTTATCGGATTCGGAGTTCGCCGAATTCGCCGAGTTCGCCGAATTCGTCTATTGTGACGAATTCGCCGAATTCGCCGAGTTCGCCGAGTTCGCCGAGTTCGCCGAATTCGCCGAGTTCGCCGAGTTAGCCGAGTTCGCCGAATTCGCCGAGTTCGCCGAGTTCGCCGAATTCGCCGAGTTCGCCGAATTCGCCTATTTTGTCACGAATTTGTCGATTTGATGAGTTCGCGAATTCGTCAAAATCGGCGAATTCGTCAAAATTGGTCAAAAATTCGTTAAAATCGCGAATTCGTCAAAATCGGCGAATTCATCAAATCGACAAATTCGTGACAAAATAGGCGAATTCGGCGAACTCGGCGAATTTAGCAAAACTTAAAATGCAAATATCTCGTTAAATAAGCCCCGTAGAAGGAAAAGGGCGAAATTTTGTTATCACTATTATTTGGATAAAATTTAGCAAAACTTAAAATGCAAATATCTCGTTAAATAATCCCCGAAGAAGGAAAAGGGCGAAATTTTGTTATCACTAATTTTTGGCCAGAATTTAGCAAAACTTAAAATGCTAATATCTCGTTGGAATTCGCCGAGTTCGCCGAGTTCGCCGAATTTTTGCCCAGAATTTAGCAAAACTTAAAATGCAAATATCTCGTTAAATAAGCCCCCTAGAAGGAAAGGGGCGAACTTTTGTTATCACTAATTTTTGCCCAGAATTTAGCAAAACTTAAAATGCAAATATCTCGTTAAATAAGCCTCGTAGAAGGAAAAGGACGAAATTTTGTTATCACTAATTTTTGCCCAGAATTTAGCAAAACTTAAAATGCAAATATCTCGGTAAATAAGCCCCCTAGAAGGAAAGGGGCGAACTTTTGTTATCACTAATTTTTGCCCAGAATTTAGCAAAACTTAAAATGCAAATATCTCGTTAAATAAGCCCCGTAGAAGGAAAAGGGCGAAATTTTGTTATCACTATTATTTGGATAAAATTTAGCAAAACTTAAAATGCAAATATCTCGTTAAATAATCCCCGAAGAAGGAAAAGGGCGAAATTTTGTTATCACAATTTTTTAGGAAAAATTTTGCAAAATTTAAAATTCAAATATCTTGTTAAATAAGCCTCGTAGAAGGAAAAGGACGAAATTTTGTTATCACTAATTTTTGCCCAGAATTTAGCAAAACTTAAAATGCAAATATCTCGTTAAATAAGCCCCGTAGAAGGAAAGGGGCGAACTTTTGTTATCACTAATTTTTGCCCAGAATTTAGCAAAACTTAAAATGCAAATATCTCGTTAAATAAGCCCCGTAGAAGGAAAAGGGCGAAATTTTGTTATCACTATTATTTGGATAAAATTTAGCAAAACTTAAAATGCAAATATCTCGTTAAATAATCCCCGAAGAAGGAAAAGGGCGAAATTTTGTTATCACAATTTTTTAGCAAAAATTTTGCAAAATTTAAAATTCAAATATCTTGTAGAAGGAAAAGGACGAAATTTTGTTATCACTAATTTTTGGCCAAAATTTAGCAAAACTTAAAATGCAAATATCTCGTTAAATAAACCCCGTAGAAGGAAAAGGGCAAACTTTTGTTATCACTAATTTTTGGCCAGAATTTAGCAAAACTTAAAATGCTAATATCTCGTCAAAATTTGGCGAATTCGTCAAAAATCGGCGAATTCGCGAATTCGTCAAAAATCGACGAATTCGTCAAAATTTGCCGAATTCGTCAAAAATCGGCGAATTCGTCAAAAATCGGCGAATTCGCCGTCAAAAATCGCCGAAATTGTGACGAATTTGCCACTTTGATGAATTCGCGAATTCGCTGAGTTCGCCGAGTTCGCCGAATTCGCCGAATTCGCCGAGTTCGCCGAATTCGCCGAGTTCGCCGAGTTCGCCGAATTCGCCGAGTTCGCCGAGTTCGCCGAATTTTTGCCCAGAATTTAGCAAAACTTAAAATGCAAATATCTCGTTAAATAAGCAAATATCTCGTTAAATAATCCCCGAAGAAGGAAAAGGGCGAAATTTTGTTATCACAATTTTTTAGCAAAAATTTTGCAAAATTTAAAATTCAAATATCTTGTTAAATAAGCCTCGTAGAAGGAAAAGGACGAAATTTTGTTATCACTAACTTTTGCCCAGAATTTAGCAAAACTTAAAATGCAAATATCTCGTTAAATAAGCCCCGTAGAAGGAAAAGGGCGAACTTTTGTTATCACTAATTTTTGGCCAGAATTTAGCAAAACTTAAAATGCTAATATCTCGTCAAAATTTGGCGAATTCGTCAAAAATCGGCGAATTCGTCAAAATTCGCGAATTCGTCAAAAATCGACGAATTCGTCAAAATTTGCCGAATTCGTCAAAAATCGGCGAATTCGTCAAAATTTGCCGAATTCGTCAAAAATCGGCGAATTCGTCAAAATTTGCCGAATTCGTCAAAAATCGACGAATTCGTCAAAAATCGACGAAATTGTGACGAATTTGCCGATTTGATGAATTCGTCACAATAGGCGAATTCGGCGAACTCGGCGAACTCGGCGAACTCGGCGAATTCGTCACAATAGGCGAATTCGGCGAACTCAGCGAATTCGCGAATTCATCAAATCGGCAAATTCGTCACAATTTCGGCGATTTTTGACGGCGAATTCGTCAAAAATCGACGAATTCGTCAAAATTTGCCGAATTCGTCAAAAATCGGCGAATTCGTCAAAAAATCGAAATTTTGTTATCACTATTATTTGGATAAAATTTAGCAAAACTTAAAATGCAAATATCTCGTTAAATAATCCCCGTAGAAGGAAAGGGGCGAACTTTTGTTATCACTAATTTTTGCCCAGAATTTAGCAAAACTTAAAATGCAAATATCTCGTTAAATAAGCCCCGTAGAAGGAAAGGGGCGAACTTTTGTTATCACTAATTTTTGCCCAGAATTTAGCAAAACTTAAAATGCAAATATCTCGTTAAATAATCCCCGAAGAAGGAAAAGGGCGAAATTTTGTTATCACAATTTTTTAGGAAAAATTTTGCAAAATTTAAAATTCAAATATCTTGTTAAATAAGCCTCGTAGAAGGAAAAGGACGAAATTTTGTTATCACTAATTTTTGCCGATTCGGCGAACTCGGCGAATTCGCCTATTTTGTCACGAATTTGTCGATTTGATGAATTCGCGAATTCGTCAAAATCGGCGAATTCGTCAAAATTGGTCAAAAATTCGTTAAAATCGCGAATTCGTGACAAACTCGGCGAATTCGGCGAACTCTTTATTATCTCGTTAAATAATCCCCGTAGAAGGAAAGGGGCGAACTTTTGTTATCACTAATTTTTGGCCAGAATTTAGCAAAACTTAAAATGCTAATATCGTCAAAATTTGCCGAATTCGTCAAAAATCGACGAATTCGTCAAAAATCGGCGAATTCGTCAAAATTTGCCGAATTCGTCAAAATCGACGAATTCGTCAAAATTTGCCGAATTCGTCAAAATCGACGAATTCGTCAAAAATCGGCGAATTCGTCAAAATTCGCGAATTCGTCAAAAATCGACGAATTCGTCAAAATTTGCCGAATTCGTCAAAATCGACGAATTCGTCAAAAATCGGCGAATTCGCCGTCAAAAATCGACAAAATTGTGACGAATTTGCCGATTTGATGAATTCGCGAATTCGCTGAGTTTGCCGAATTCGTCAAAAATCGACGAATTCGTCAAAAATCGGCGAATTCGTCAAAAATCGACGAATTCGTCAAAATTTGCCGAATTCGTCAAAATCGACGAATTCGTAAAAAATCGGCGAATTCGCCGTCAAAAATCGCCGAAATTGTGACGAATTTGCCGATTTGATGAATTCGCGAATTCGCTGAGTTCGCCGAGTTCGCCGAATTCGCCTATTGTGACGAATTCGCCGAGTTCGCCGAGTTCGCCGAATTCGCCGAGTTCGCCGTCAAAATTTGCCGAATTCGGAAAGGGGCGAACTTTTGTTATCACTAATTTTTGCCCAGAATTTTGCAAAACTTAAAATGCAAATATCTCGTTAAATAAGCCCCGTAGAAGGAAAGGGCGAACTTTTGTTATCACTAATTTTTGCCCAGAATTTAGCAAAACTTAAAATGCAAATATCTCGTTAAATAAGCCCCGTAGAAGGAAAAGGGCGAAATTTTGTTATCACTATTATTTGGATAAAATTTAGCAAAACTTAAAATGCAAATATCTCGTTAAATAATCCCCGAAGAAGGAAAAGGGTGAAATTTTGTTATCACAATTTTTTAGGAAAAATTTTGCAAAATTTAAAATTCAAATATCTTGTTAAATAAGCCTCGTAGAAGGAAAAGGACGAAATTTTGTTATCACTAATTTTTTCCCAGAATTTAGCAAAACTTAAAATGCAAATATCTCGTTAAATAAGCCCCCTAGAAGGAAAGGGGCGAACTTTTGTTATCACTAATTTTTGCCCAGAATTTAGCAAAACTTAAAATGCAAATATCTCGTTAAATAAGCCCCGTAGAAGGAAAAGGGCGAAATTTTGTTATCACTATTATTTGGATAAAATTTAGCAAAACTTAAAATGCAAATATCTCGTTAAATAATCCCCGAAGAAGGAAAAGGGCGAAATTTTGTTATCACAATTTTTTAGCAAAAATTTTGCAAAATTTAAAATTCAAATATCTTGTTAAATAAGCCTCGTAGAAGGAAAAGGACGAAATTTTGTTATCACTAATTTTTGCCCAGAATTTAGCAAAACTTAAAATGCAAATATCTCGTTAAATAAGCCCCGTAGAAGGAAAAGGGCGAACTTTTGTTATCACTAATTTTTGGCCAGAATTTAGCAAAACTTAAAATGCTAATATCTCGTCAAAATTTGGCGAATTCGTCAAAAATCGGCGAATTCGTCAAAATTCGCGAATTCGTCAAAAATCGACGAATTCGTCAAAATTTGCCGAATTCGTCAAAAATCGGCGAATTCGTCAAAATTTGCCGAATTCGTCAAAAATCGGCGAATTCGTCAAAATTTGCCGAATTCGTCAAAAATCGACGAATTCGTCAAAAATTGACGAAATTGTGACGAATTTGCCGATTTGATGAATTCGCGAATTCGGCGAACTCGGCGAACTCGGCGAACTCGGCGAATTCGGCGAACTCGGCGAACTCGGCGAATTCGTCACAATAGGCGAATTCGGCGAACTCGGCGAACTCGGCGAATTCGTCACAATAGGCGAATTTGGCGAACTCGGCGAACTCAGCGAATTCGCGAATTCATCAAATCGGCAAATTCGTCACAATTTCGGCGATTTTTGACGGCGAATTCGGCGAATTCGTCAAACATCGACGAATTCGTCAAAATTTGCCGAATTCGTCAAAAATCGGCGAATTCGTCAAAAAATCGAAATTTTGTTATCACTATTATTTGGATAAAATTTAGCAAAACTTAAAATGCAAATATCTCGTTAAATAATCCCCGTAGAAGGAAAGGGGCGAACTTTTGTTATCACTAATTTTTGCCCAGAATTTAGCAAAACTTAAAATGCAAATATCTCGTTAAATAAGCCCCGTAGAAGGAAAGGGGCGAACTTTTGTTATCACTAATTTTTGCCCAGAATTTAGCAAAACTTAAAATGCAAATATCTCGTTAAAAAATCCCTGAAGAAGGAAAAGGGTGAAATTTTGTTATCACAATTTTTTAGGAAAAATTTTGCAAAATTTAAAATTCAAATATCTTGTTAAATAAGCCTCGTAGAAGGAAAAGGACGAAATTTTGTTATCACTAATTTTTGCCCAGAATTTAGCAAAACTTAAAATGCAAATATCTCGTTAAATAAGCCCCGTAGAAGGAATTCGTCAAAAATTGGCGAATTCGTCAAAAAATCGAAATGTTGTTATCACTATTATTTGGATAAAATTTAGCAAAACTTAAAATGCAAATATCTCGTTAAATAATCCCCGTAGAAGGAAAGGGGCGAACTTTTGTTATCACTAATTTTTGGCCAGAATTTAGCAAAACTTAAAATGCTAATATCTCGTCAAAATTTGGCGAATTCGTCAAAAATCGGCGAATTCGTCAAAATTCGCGAATTCGTCAAAAATCGGCGAATTCGTCAAAATTTGCCGAATTCGTCAAAAATCGGCGAATTCGTCAAAATTTGCCGAATTCGTCAAAAATCGACGAATTCGTCAAAAATCGACGCCAAATTTGGCGAATTCGTCAAAATCGGCGAATTCGTCAAAAATCGACGAATTCGTCAAAATTTGCCGAATTCGTCAAAAATAATCCCCGAAGAAGGAAAAGGGCGAAATTTTGTTATCACAATTTTTTAGCAAAAATTTTGCAACATTTAAAATTCAAATATCTTGTAGAAGGAAAAGGACGAAATTTTGTTATCACTAATTTTTGGCCAAAATTTAGCAAAACTTAAAATGCAAATATCTCGTTAAATAAGCCCCGTAGAAGGAAAAGGACGAAATTTTGTTATCACTAATTTTTGCCCAGAATTTAGCAAAACTTAAAATGCAAATATCTCGTTAAATAAGCCCCGTAGAAGGAAAAGGGCGAAATTTTGTTATCACTATTATTTGGATAAAATTTAGCAAAACTTAAAATGCAAATATCTCGTTAAATAATCCCCGAAGAAGGAAAAGGGCGAAATTTTGTTATCACAATTTTTTAGCAAAAATTTTGCAAAATTTAAAATTCAAATATCTAGTAGAAGGAAAAGGACGAAATTTTGTTATCGAATTCGGAGTTCGCCGAATTCGCCGAGTTCGCCGAATTCGCCGAGTTCGCCGAGTTAGCCGAATTCGCCGAGTTCGCCGAGTTCGCCGAATTCGCCGAGTTCGCCGAGTTCGCCGAATTCGTCACAATAGGCGAATTCGGCGAACTCGGCGAATTCGTCACAATAGGCGAATTCGGCGAACTCGGCGAACTCAGCGAATTCGCGAATTCATCAAATCGGCAAATTCGTCACAATTTCGGCGATTTTTGACGGCGAATTCGGCGAATTCGTCAAAAATCGACGAATTCGTCAAAAAATCGAAATTTTGTTATCACTATTATTTGGATAAAATTTAGCAAAACTTAAAATGCAAATATATCGTTAAATAATCCCCGTAGAAGGAAAGGGGCGAACTTTTGTTATCACTAATTTTTGCCCAGAATTTAGCAAAACTTAAAATGCAAATATCTCGTTAAATAAGCCCCGTAGAAGGAAAGGGGCGAACTTTTATTATCACTAATTTTTGCCCAGAATTTAGCAAAACTTAAAATGCAAATATCTCGTTAAAAAATCCCTGAAGAAGGAAAAGGGTGAAATTTTGTTATCACAATTTTTTAGGAAAAATTTTGCAAAATTTAAAATTCAAATATCTTGTTAAATAAGCCTCGTAGAAGGAAAAGGACGAAATTTTGTTATCACTAATTTTTGCCCAGAATTTAGCAAAACTTAAAATGCAAATATCTCGTTAAATAAGCCCCGTAGAAGGAATTCGTCAAAAATTGGCGAATTCGTCAAAAAATCGAAATTTTGTTATCACTATTATTTGGATAAAATTTAGCAAAACTTAAAATGCAAATATCTCGTTAAATAATCCCCGTAGAAGGAAAGGGGCGAACTTTTGTTATCACTAATTTTTGGCCAGAATTTAGCAAAACTTAAAATGCTAATATCTCGTCAAAATTTGGCGAATTCGTCAAAAATCGGCGAATTCGTCAAAATTCGCGAATTCGTCAAAAATCGGCGAATTCGAAATTTTGTTATCACAATTTTTTAGCAAAAATTTTGCAAAATTTAAAATTCAAATATCTTGTAGAAGGAAAAGGACGAAATTTTGTTATCGAATTCGGAGTTCGCCGAATTCGCCGAGTTCGCCGAGTTAGCCGACTTCGCCGAGTTCGCCGAGTTCGCCGAGTTCGCCGAATTCGCCGAATTCGCCGAGTTCGCCGAATTCGCCGAGTTCGCCGAATTCGCCGAGTTCTCCGAATTCGCCTATTTTGTCACGAATTTGTCGATTTGATGAATTCGCGAATTCGTCAAAATCGGCGAATTCGTCAAAATTGGTCAAAAATTCGTTAAAATCGCGAATTCGTCAAAATCGGCGAATTCATCAAATCGACAAATTCGTGACAAAATAGGCGAATTCGGCGAATTCGGCGAACTCGGCGAACTCGGCGAATTCGGCGAACTCGGCGAACTCGGCGAACTCGGCGAACTCGGCGAATTCGTCACAATAGGCGAATTTTGTTATCACTAATTTTTGCCCAGAATTTAGCAAAACTTAAAATGCAAATATCTCGTTAAATAAGCCCCGTAGAAGGAAAAGGGCGAAATTTTGTTATCACTATTATTTGGATAAAATTTAGCAAAACTTAAAATGCAAATATCTCGTTAAATAATCCCCGAAGAAGGAAAAGGGCGAAATTTTGTTATCACAATTTTTTAGGAAAAATTTTGCAAAATTTAAAATTCAAATATCTTGTTAAATAAGCCTCGTAGAAGGAAAAGGACGAAATTTTGTTATCACTAATTTTTGCCCAGAATTTAGCAAAACTTAAAATGCAAATATCTCGTTAAATAAGCCCCCTAGAAGGAAAGGGGCGAACTTTTGTTATCACTAATTTTTGCCCAGAATTTAGCAAAACTTAAAATGCAAATATCTCGTTAAATAAGCCCCGTAGAAGGAAAAGGGCGAAATTTTGTTATCACTATTATTTGGATAAAATTTAGCAAAACTTAAAATGCAAATATCTCGTTAAATAATCCCCGAAGAAGGAAAAGGGCGAAATTTTGTTATCACAATTTTTTAGCAAAAATTTTGCAAAATTTAAAATTCAAATATCTTGTTAAATAAGCCTCGTAGAAGGAAAAGGACGAAATTTTGTTATCACTAATTTTTGCCCAGAATTTAGCAAAACTTAAAATGCAAATATCTCGTTAAATAAGCCCCGTAGAAGGAAAAGGGCGAACTTTTGTTATCACTAATTTTTGGCCAGAATTTAGCAAAACTTAAAATGCTAATATCTCGTCAAAATTTGGCGAATTCGTCAAAAATCGGCGAATTTGTCAAAATTCGCGAATTCGTCAAAAATCGACGAATTCGTCAAAATTTGCCGAATTCGTCAAAAATCGGCGAATTCGTCAAAATTTGCCGAATTCGTCAAAAATCGGCGAATTCGTCAAAATTTGCCGAATTCGTCAAAAATCGACGAATTCGTCAAATCACTAATTTTTGCCCAGAATTTAGCAAAACTTAAAATGCAAATATCTCGTTAAATAAGCCCCGTAGAAGGAAAGGGCGAACTTTTGTTATCACTAATTTTTGCCCAGAATTTAGCAAAACTTAAAATGCAAATATCTCGTTAAATAAGCCCCGTAGAAGGAAAAGGGCGAACTTTTGTTATCACTAATTTTTGGCCAGAATTTAGCAAAACTTAAAATGCTAATATCTCGTCAAAATTTGGCGAATTCGTCAAAAATCGGCGAATTCGTCAAAATTCGCGAATTCGTCAAAAATCGACGAATTCGTCAAAATTTGCCGAATTCGTCAAAAATCGGCGAATTCGTCAAAATTTGCCGAATTCGTCAAAAATCGGCGAATTCGTCAAAAATCGACGAATTCGTCAAAAATCGACGAAATTGTGACGAATTTGCCGATTTGATGAATTCGCGAATTCACTGCCGATTTGATGAATTCGGCGAACTCGGTGAACTCGGCGAACTCGGCGAACTCGGCGAACTCGGCGAATTCGGCGAACTCGGCGAATTCGTCACATTAGGCGAATTCGGCGAACTCGGCGAACTCAGCGAATTTGCGAATTCATCAAAGCGGCAAATTCGTCACAATTTCGGCGATTTTTGACGGCGAATTCGGTGAATTCGTCAAAAATCGACGAATTCGTCAAAATTTGCCGAATTCGTCAAAAATCGGCGAATTCGTCAAAAAATCGAAATTTTGTTATCACTATTATTTGGATAAAATTTAGCAAAACTTAAAATGCAAATATCTCGTTAAATAATTTGCATTTTAAGTTTTGCCCAGAATTTAGCAAAACTTAAAATGCAAATATCTCGTTAAATAAGCCCCGTAGAAGGAAAGGGGCGAACTTTTGTTATCACTAATTTTTGCCCAGAATTTAGCAAAACTTAAAATGCAAATATCTCGTTAAATAATCCCCGAAGAAGGAAAAGGGCGAAATTTTGTTATCACAATTTTTTAGGAAAAATTTTGCAAAATTTAAAATTCAAATATCTTGTTAAATAAGCCTCGTAGAAGGAAAAGGACATAATTTTGTTATCACTAATTTTTGCCCAGAATTTAGCAAAACTTAAAATGCAAATATCTCGTTAAATAAGCCCCGTAGAAGGAAAGGGGCGAACTTTTGTTATCACTAATTTTTGCCCAGAATTTAGCAAAACTTAAAATGCAAATATCTCGTTAAATAAGCCCCGTAGAAGGAAAAGGGCGAAATTTTGTTATCACTATTATTTGGATAAAATTTAGCAAAACTTAAAATGCAAATATCTCGTTAAATAATCCCCGAAGAAGGAAAAGGGCGAAATTTTGTTATCACAATTTTTTAGCAAAAATTTTGCAAAATTTAAAATTCAAATATCTTGTAGAAGGAAAAGGACGAAATTTTGTTATCACTAATTTTTGGCCAAAATTTAGCAAAACTTAAAATGCAAATATCTCGTTAAATAAGCCCCGTAGAAGGAAAAGGACGAAATTTTGTTATCACTAATTTTTGCCCAGAATTTAGCAAAACTTAAAATGCAAATATCTCGTTAAATAAGCCCCGTAGAAGGAAAAGGGCGAAATTTTGTTATCACTATTATTTGGATAAAATTTAGCAAAACTTAAAATGCAAATATCTCGTTAAATAATCCCCGAAGAAGGAAAAGGGCGAAATTTTGTTATCACAATTTTTTAGCAAAAATTTTGCAAAATTTAAAATTCAAATATCTAGTAGAAGGAAAAGGACGAAATTTTGTTATCGAATTCGGAGTTCGCCGAATTCGCCGAGTTCGCCGAATTCGCCGAGTTCGCCGAGTTAGCCGAATTCGCCGAGTTCGCCGAGTTCGCCGAATTCGCCGAGTTCGCCGAGTTCGCCGAATTCGTCACAATAGGCGAATTCGGCGAACTCGGCGAATTCGTCACAATAGGCGAATTCGGCGAACTCGGCGAACTCAGCGAATTCGCGAATTCATCAAATCGGCAAATTCGTCACAATTTCGGCGATTTTTGACGGCGAATTCGGCGAATTCGTCAAAAATCGACGAATTCGTCAAAAAATCGAAATTTTGTTATCACTATTATTTGGATAAAATTTAGCAAAACTTAAAATGCAAATATATCGTTAAATAATCCCCGTAGAAGGAAAGGGGCGAACTTTTGTTATCACTAATTTTTGCCCAGAATTTAGCAAAACTTAAAATGCAAATATCTCGTTAAATAAGCCCCGTAGAAGGAAAGGGGCGAACTTTTATTATCACTAATTTTTGCCCAGAATTTAGCAAAACTTAAAATGCAAATATCTCGTTAAAAAATCCCTGAAGAAGGAAAAGGGTGAAATTTTGTTATCACAATTTTTTAGGAAAAATTTTGCAAAATTTAAAATTCAAATATCTTGTTAAATAAGCCTCGTAGAAGGAAAAGGACGAAATTTTGTTATCACTAATTTTTGCCCAGAATTTAGCAAAACTTAAAATGCAAATATCTCGTTAAATAAGCCCCGTAGAAGGAATTCGTCAAAAATTGGCGAATTCGTCAAAAAATCGAAATTTTGTTATCACTATTATTTGGATAAAATTTAGCAAAACTTAAAATGCAAATATCTCGTTAAATAATCCCCGTAGAAGGAAAGGGGCGAACTTTTGTTATCACTAATTTTTGGCCAGAATTTAGCAAAACTTAAAATGCTAATATCTCGTCAAAATTTGGCGAATTCGTCAAAAATCGGCGAATTCGTCAAAATTCGCGAATTCGTCAAAAATCGGCGAATTCGAAATTTTGTTATCACAATTTTTTAGCAAAAATTTTGCAAAATTTAAAATTCAAATATCTTGTAGAAGGAAAAGGACGAAATTTTGTTATCGAATTCGGAGTTCGCCGAATTCGCCGAGTTCGCCGAGTTAGCCGACTTCGCCGAGTTCGCCGAGTTCGCCGAGTTCGCCGAATTCGCCGAATTCGCCGAGTTCGCCGAATTCGCCGAGTTCGCCGAATTCGCCGAGTTCTCCGAATTCGCCTATTTTGTCACGAATTTGTCGATTTGATGAATTCGCGAATTCGTCAAAATCGGCGAATTCGTCAAAATTGGTCAAAAATTCGTTAAAATCGCGAATTCGTCAAAATCGGCGAATTCATCAAATCGACAAATTCGTGACAAAATAGGCGAATTCGGCGAATTCGGCGAACTCGGCGAACTCGGCGAATTCGGCGAACTCGGCGAACTCGGCGAACTCGGCGAACTCGGCGAATTCGTCACAATAGGCGAATTTTGTTATCACTAATTTTTGCCCAGAATTTAGCAAAACTTAAAATGCAAATATCTCGTTAAATAAGCCCCGTAGAAGGAAAAGGGCGAAATTTTGTTATCACTATTATTTGGATAAAATTTAGCAAAACTTAAAATGCAAATATCTCGTTAAATAATCCCCGAAGAAGGAAAAGGGCGAAATTTTGTTATCACAATTTTTTAGGAAAAATTTTGCAAAATTTAAAATTCAAATATCTTGTTAAATAAGCCTCGTAGAAGGAAAAGGACGAAATTTTGTTATCACTAATTTTTGCCCAGAATTTAGCAAAACTTAAAATGCAAATATCTCGTTAAATAAGCCCCCTAGAAGGAAAGGGGCGAACTTTTGTTATCACTAATTTTTGCCCAGAATTTAGCAAAACTTAAAATGCAAATATCTCGTTAAATAAGCCCCGTAGAAGGAAAAGGGCGAAATTTTGTTATCACTATTATTTGGATAAAATTTAGCAAAACTTAAAATGCAAATATCTCGTTAAATAATCCCCGAAGAAGGAAAAGGGCGAAATTTTGTTATCACAATTTTTTAGCAAAAATTTTGCAAAATTTAAAATTCAAATATCTTGTTAAATAAGCCTCGTAGAAGGAAAAGGACGAAATTTTGTTATCACTAATTTTTGCCCAGAATTTAGCAAAACTTAAAATGCAAATATCTCGTTAAATAAGCCCCGTAGAAGGAAAAGGGCGAACTTTTGTTATCACTAATTTTTGGCCAGAATTTAGCAAAACTTAAAATGCTAATATCTCGTCAAAATTTGGCGAATTCGTCAAAAATCGGCGAATTTGTCAAAATTCGCGAATTCGTCAAAAATCGACGAATTCGTCAAAATTTGCCGAATTCGTCAAAAATCGGCGAATTCGTCAAAATTTGCCGAATTCGTCAAAAATCGGCGAATTCGTCAAAATTTGCCGAATTCGTCAAAAATCGACGAATTCGTCAAATCACTAATTTTTGCCCAGAATTTAGCAAAACTTAAAATGCAAATATCTCGTTAAATAAGCCCCGTAGAAGGAAAGGGCGAACTTTTGTTATCACTAATTTTTGCCCAGAATTTAGCAAAACTTAAAATGCAAATATCTCGTTAAATAAGCCCCGTAGAAGGAAAAGGGCGAACTTTTGTTATCACTAATTTTTGGCCAGAATTTAGCAAAACTTAAAATGCTAATATCTCGTCAAAATTTGGCGAATTCGTCAAAAATCGGCGAATTCGTCAAAATTCGCGAATTCGTCAAAAATCGACGAATTCGTCAAAATTTGCCGAATTCGTCAAAAATCGGCGAATTCGTCAAAATTTGCCGAATTCGTCAAAAATCGGCGAATTCGTCAAAAATCGACGAATTCGTCAAAAATCGACGAAATTGTGACGAATTTGCCGATTTGATGAATTCGCGAATTCACTGCCGATTTGATGAATTCGGCGAACTCGGTGAACTCGGCGAACTCGGCGAACTCGGCGAACTCGGCGAATTCGGCGAACTCGGCGAATTCGTCACATTAGGCGAATTCGGCGAACTCGGCGAACTCAGCGAATTTGCGAATTCATCAAAGCGGCAAATTCGTCACAATTTCGGCGATTTTTGACGGCGAATTCGGTGAATTCGTCAAAAATCGACGAATTCGTCAAAATTTGCCGAATTCGTCAAAAATCGGCGAATTCGTCAAAAAATCGAAATTTTGTTATCACTATTATTTGGATAAAATTTAGCAAAACTTAAAATGCAAATATCTCGTTAAATAATTTGCATTTTAAGTTTTGCCCAGAATTTAGCAAAACTTAAAATGCAAATATCTCGTTAAATAAGCCCCGTAGAAGGAAAGGGGCGAACTTTTGTTATCACTAATTTTTGCCCAGAATTTAGCAAAACTTAAAATGCAAATATCTCGTTAAATAATCCCCGAAGAAGGAAAAGGGCGAAATTTTGTTATCACAATTTTTTAGGAAAAATTTTGCAAAATTTAAAATTCAAATATCTTGTTAAATAAGCCTCGTAGAAGGAAAAGGACATAATTTTGTTATCACTAATTTTTGCCCAGAATTTAGCAAAACTTAAAATGCAAATATCTCGTTAAATAAGCCCCGTAGAAGGAAAGGGGCGAACTTTTGTTATCACTAATTTTTGCCCAGAATTTAGCAAAACTTAAAATGCAAATATCTCGTTAAATAAGCCCCGTAGAAGGAAAAGGGCGAAATTTTGTTATCACTATTATTTGGATAAAATTTAGCAAAACTTAAAATGCAAATATCTCGTTAAATAATCCCCGAAGAAGGAAAAGGGCGAAATTTTGTTATCACAATTTTTTAGCAAAAATTTTGCAAAATTTAAAATTCAAATATCTTGTAGAAGGAAAAGGACGAAATTTTGTTATCACTAATTTTTGGCCAAAATTTAGCAAAACTTAAAATGCAAATATCTCGTTAAATAAGCCCCGTAGAAGGAAAAGGGCGAACTTTTGTTATCACTAATTTTTGGCCAGAATTTAGCAAAACTTAAAATGCTAATATCTCGTCAAAATTTGGCGAATTCGTCAAAAATCGCCGAGTTCGCCGAGTTCGCCGATTCGGCGAACTCGGCGAATTCGGCGAACTCGGCGAACTCGACGAATTCGCGAATTTGCCGAATTCGCGAATTCGTCAAAAATCGACGAATTCGTCAAAAATCGGCAAAATTTGCCGAATTCGTCAAAAATCGGCGAATTCGCCAAATTTGGCGAATTCGTCACAATCGGCGAATTCGTCAAAATTGGTCAAAAATTCGTTAAAATCGCGAATTCGTCAAAATCGGCGAATTCATCAAATCGACAAATTCGTGACAAACTCAAAAATCTGCGAATTCGTCAAAATTTGCCGAATTCGTCAAAAATCGACGAATTCGTCAAAAATCGACGCCAAATTTGGCGAATTCGTCAAAATCGGCGAATTCGTCAAAAATCGACGAATTCGGCAAATTTTGACGCCGAGTTCGCCGAATTCGCCGAGTTCGCCAAATTCGCCTATTGTGACGAATTCGCCGAATTCGCCGAATTCGCCGAGTTCGCCGAGTTCGCCGAATTCGCCGAGTTCGCCGAGTTCGCCGAATTCGCCTATTTTGTCACGAATTTGTCGATTTGATGAATTCGCGAATTCGTCAAAATCGGCGAATTCATCAAATCGACAAATTCGTGACAAAATAGGTGAATTCGGCGAACTCGGCGAATTCAGCGAACTCGGCGAATTCGGCGAACTCGGCGAACTCCCCGTAGAAGGAAAGGGGCGAACTTTTGTTATCACTAATTTTTGCCCAGAATTTAGCAAAACCTAAAATGCAAATATCTCGTTAAATAAGCCCCGTAGAAGGAAAAGGGCGAAATTTTGTTATCACTATTATTTGGATAAAATTTAGCAAAACTTAAAATGCAAATATCTCGTTAAATAATCCCCGAAGAAGGAAAAGGGCGAAATTTTGTTATCACAATTTTTTAGGAAAAATTTTGCAAAATTTAAAATTCAAATATCTTGTTAAATAAGCCTCGTAGAAGGAAAAGGACGAAATTTTGTTATCACTAATTTTTGCCCAGAATTTAGCAAAACTTAAAATGCAAATATCTCGTTAAATAAGCCCCGTAGAAGGAAAGGGGCGAACTTTTGTTATCACTAATTTTTGCCCAGAATTTAGCAAAACTTAAAATGCAAATATCTCGTTAAATAAGCCCCGTAGAAGGAAAAGGGCGAAATTTTGTTATCACTATTATTTGGATAAAATTTAGCAAAACTTAAAATGCAAATATCTCGTTAAATAATCCCCGAAGAAGGAAAAGGGCGAAATTTTGTTATCACAATTTTTTAGCAAAAATTTTGCAAAATTTTAAATTCAAATATCTTGTTAAATAAGCCTCGTAGAAGGAAAAGGACGAAATTTTGTTATCACTAATTTTTGCCCAGAATTTAGCAAAACTTAAAATGCAAATATCTCGTTAAATAAGCCCCGTAGAAGGAAAAGGGCGAACTTTTGTTATCACTAATTCGCGAATTCGTCAAAAATCGACGAATTCGTCAAAATTTGCCGAATTCGTCAAAAATCGGCGAATTCGTCAAAATTTGCCGAATTCGTCAAAAATCGGCGAATTCGTCAAAATTTGTTATCACTAATTTTTGCCCAGAATTTAGCAAAACTTAAAATGCAAATATCTCGTTAAATAAGCCCCGTAGAATTTTTGGCCAGAATTTAGCAAAACTTAAAATGCTAATATCTCGTCAAAATTCGCGAATTCGTCAAAAATCGACGAATTCGTCAAAATTTGCCGAATTCGTCAAAAATCGACGAATTCGTCAAAAATCGGCGAATTCGTCAAAATCGACGAATTCGTCAAAAATCGGCGAATTCGCCGTCAAAAATCGCCGAAATTGTGACGAATTTGCCAATTTGATGAATTCGCGAATTCGCTGAGTTCGCCGAGTTCGCCGAATTCGCCGAGTTCGCCTAATTCGCCGAGTTCGCCTAATTCGCCGAATTCGGCGAACTCGGCGAATTCGGCGAACTCGGCGAATTCGGCGAACTCGGCGAACTCGGCGAACTCGGCGAACTCGGCGAATTCGTCACAATAGGCGAATTTTGTTATCACTAATTTTTGCCCAGAATTTAGCAAAACTTAAAATGCAAATATCTCGTTAAATAAGCCCCGTAGAAGGAAAAGGGCGAAATTTTGTTATCACTATTATTTGGATAAAATTTAGCAAAACTTAAAATGCAAATATCTCGTTAAATAATCCCCGAAGAAGGAAAAGGGCGAAATTTTGTTATCACAATTTTTTAGGAAAAATTTTACAAAATTTAAAATTCAAATATCTTGTTAAATAAGCCTCGTAGAAGGAAAAGGACGAAATTTTGTTATCACTAATTTTTGCCCAGAATTTAGCAAAACTTAAAATGCAAATATCTCGTTAAATAAGCCCCCTAGAAGGAAAGGGGCGAACTTTTGTTATCACTAATTTTTGCCCAGAATTTAGCAAAACTTAAAATGCAAATATCTCGTTAAATAAGCCCCGTAGAAGGAAAAGGGCGAAATTTTGTTATCACTATTATTTGGATAAAATTTAGCAAAACTTAAAATGCAAATATCTCGTTAAATAATCCCCGAAGAAGGAAAAGGGCGAAATTTTGTTATCACAATTTTTTAGCAAAAATTTTACAAAATTTAAAATTCAAATATCTTGTTAAATAAGCCTCGTAGAAGGAAAAGGACGAAATTTTGTTATCACTAATTTTTGCCCAGAATTTAGCAAAACTTAAAATGCAAATATCTCGTTAAATAAGCCCCCTAGAAGGAAAGGGGCGAACTTTTGTTATCACTAATTTTTGCCCAGAATTTAGCAAAACTTAAAATGCAAATATCTCGTTAAATAAGCCCCGTAGAAGGAAAAGGGCGAAATTTCGGTTCGGCGAGTTCGCCGAATTCGCCGAGTTCGCCGAGTTCGCCGAGTTCGCCGAATTCGCCGAGTTCGCCGAGTTCGCCGAATTCGCCGAGTTCGCCGAATTCGCCGAGTTCGCCGAGTTCGCCGAATTCGCCGAGTTCGCCGAATTCGCCTATTTTGTCACGAATTTGTCGATTTGATGAATTCGCCGATTTTGACGAATTCGCGATTTTAACGAATTTTTGACCAATTTTGACGAATTCGCGAATTCATCAAATCGACAAATTCGTGACAAAATAGGCGAATTCGGCGAACTCGGCGAACTCGGCGAATTCGGCGAACTCGGCGAACTCGTCCTTTTCCTTCTACAAGATATTTGAATTTTAAATTTTGCAAAATTTTTGCTAAAAAATTTCGTCCTTTCCTTCTACAAGATATTTGAATTTTAAATTTTGCAAAATTTTTGCTAAAAAATTGTGATAACAAAATTTCGCCCTTTTCCTTCTTCGGGGATTATTTAACGAGATATTTGCATTTTAAGTTTTGCTAAATTTTATCCAAATAATAGTGATAACAAAATTTCGCCCTTTTCCTTCTACGGGGCTTATTTAACATTTTAAGTTTTGCTAAATTTTGGCCAAAAATTAGTGATAACAAAATTTCGTCCTTTTCCTTCTACAAGATATTTGAATTTAAAATTTTGCAAAATTTTTGCTAAAAAATTGTGATAACAAAATTTCGCCCTTTTCCTTCTTCGGGGATTATTTAACGAGATATTTGCATTTTAAGTTTTGCTAAATTTCCGTAGAAGGAAAAGGGCGAAATTTTGTTATCACTATTATTTGGATAAAATTTAGCAAAACTTAAAATGCAAATATCTCGTTAAATAATCCCCGAAGAAGGAAAAGGGCGAAATTTTGTTATCACAATTTTTTAGGAAAAATTTTACAAAATTTAAAATTCAAATATCTTGTTAAATAAGCCTCGTAGAAGGAAAAGGACGAAATTTTGTTATCACTAATTTTTGCCCAGAATTTAGCAAAACTTAAAATGCAAATATCTCGTTAAATAAGCCCCCTAGAAGGAAAGGGGCGAACTTTTGTTATCACTAATTTTTGCCCAGAATTTAGCAAAACTTAAAATGCAAATATCTCGTTAAATAAGCCCCGTAGAATTTTTGGCCAGAATTTAGCAAAACTTAAAATGCTAATATCTCGTCAAAATTCGCGAATTCGACAAAAATCGACGAATTCGTCAAAATTTGCCGAATTCGTCAAAAATCGACGAATTCGTCAAAAATCGGCGAATTCGTCAAAATCGACGAATTCGTCAAAAATCGGCGAATTCGCCGTCAAAAATCGCCGAAATTGTGACGAATTTGCCAATTTGATGAATTCGCGAATTCGCTGAGTTCGCCGAGTTCGCCGAATTCGCCGAGTTCGCCGAATTCGCCGAGTTCGCCTAATTCGCCGAGTTCGCCTAATTCGCCGAATTCGGCGAACTCGGCGAATTCGGCGAACTCGGCGAACTCGGCGAACTCGGCGAACTCGGCGAATTCGTCACAATAGGCGAATTTTGTTATCACTAATTTTTGCCCAGAATTTAGCAAAACTTAAAATGCAAATATCTCGTTAAATAAGCCCCGTAGAAGGAAAAGGGCGAAATTTTGTTATCACTATTATTTGGATAAAATTTAGCAAAACTTAAAATGCAAATATCTCGTTAAATAATCCCCGAAGAAGGAAAAGGGCGAAATTTTGTTATCACAATTGTTTAGGAAAAATTTTACAAAATTTAAAATTCAAATATCTTGTTAAATAAGCCTCGTAGAAGGAAAAGGACGAAATTTTGTTATCATTAATTTTTGCCCAGAATTTAGCAAAACTTAAAATGCAAATATCTCGTTAAATAAGCCCCCTAGAAGGAAAGGGGCGAACTTTTGTTATCACTAATTTTTGCCCAGAATTTAGCAAAACTTAAAATGCAAATATCTCGTTAAATAAGCCCCGTAGAAGGAAAAGGGCGAAATTTTGTTATCACTATTATTTGGATAAAATTTAGCAAAACTTAAAATGCAAATATCTCGTTAAATAATCCCCGAAGAAGGAAAAGGGCGAAATTTTGTTATCACAATTTTTTAGCAAAAATTTTGCAAAATTTAAAATTCAAATATCTTGTTAAATAAGCCTCGTAGAAGGAAAAGGACGAAATTTTGTTATCACTAATTTTTGCCCAGAATTTAGCAAAACTTAAAATGCAAATATCTCGTTAAATAAGCCCCGTAGAAGGAAAAGGGCGAACTTTTGTTATCACTAATTTTTGGCCAGAATTTAGCAAAACTTAAAATGCTAATATCTCGTCAAAATTTGGCGAA
Source organism: Eudasyphora cyanicolor (assembly GCA_963930755.1). Classification (NCBI taxonomy): domain Eukaryota; kingdom Metazoa; phylum Arthropoda; class Insecta; order Diptera; family Muscidae; genus Eudasyphora; species Eudasyphora cyanicolor. The sequence goes on from CAWVNW010000009.1 coordinate 225,508, forward strand.
TTCGTCAAAAATCGGCGAATTCGTCAAAATTCGCGAATTCGTCAAAAATCGACGAATTCGTCAAAATTTGCCGAATTCGTCAAAAATCGGCGAATTCGTCAAAATTTGCCGAATTCGTCAAAAATCGGCGAATTCGTCAAAATTTGCCGAATTCGTCAAAAATCGACGAATTCGTCAAAAATCGACGAATTCGTCAAAATTTGCCGAATTCGTCAAAAATCGGCGAATTCGCCACATTTCGCCCTTTTCCTTCTTCGGGGATTATTTAACGAGATATTTGCATTTTAATCGGCGAATTCGGCGAACTCGGCGAACTCGGCGAATTCGGCGAACTCGGCGAACTCGGCGAACTCGGCGAATTCGGCGAACTCGGCGAACTCGGCGAACTCGGCGAATTCGTCACAATAGGCGAATTTTGTTATCACTAATTTTTGCCCAGAATTTAGCAAAACTTAAAATGCAAATATCTCGTTAAATAAGCCCCGTAGAAGGAAAAGGGCGAAATTTTGTTATCACTATTATTTGGATAAAATTTAGCAAAACTTAAAATGCAAATATCTCGTTAAATAATCCCCGAAGAAGGAAAAGGGCGAAATTTTGTTATCACAATTTTTTAGGAAAAATTTTGCAAAATTTAAAATTCAAATATCTTGTTAAATAAGCCTCGTAGAAGGAAAAGGACGAAATTTTGTTATCACTAATTTTTGCCCAGAATTTAGCAAAACTTAAAATGCAAATATCTCGTTAAATAAGCCCCCTAGAAGGAAAGGGGCGAACTTTTGTTATCACTAATTTTTGCCCAGAATTTAGCAAAACTTAAAATGCAAATATCTCGTTAAATAAGCCCCGTAGAAGGAAAAGGGCGAAATTTCGGTTCGGCGAGTTCGCCGAATTCGCCGAGTTCGCCGAGTTCGCCGAATTCGCCGAGTTCGCCGAATTCGCCTATTTTGTCACGAATTTGTCGATTTGATGAATTCGCCGATTTTGACGAATTCGCGATTTTAACGAATTTTTGACCAATTTTGACGAATTCGCGAATTCATCAAATCGACAAATTCGTGACAAAATAGGCGAATTCGGCGAACTCGGCGAACTCGGCGAACTCGGCGAATTCGGCGAACTCGGCGAACTCGGCGAACTCGTCCTTTTCCTTCTACAAGATATTTGAATTTTAAATTTTGCAAAATTTTTGCTAAAAAATTTCGTCCTTTCCTTCTACAAGATATTTGAATTTTAAATTTTGCAAAATTTTTGCTAAAAAATTGTGATAACAAAATTTCGCCCTTTTCCTTCTTCGGGGATTATTTAACGAGATATTTGCATTTTAAGTTTTGCTAAATTTTATCCAAATAATAGTGATAACAAAATTTCGCCCTTTTCCTTCTACGGGGCTTATTTAACATTTTAAGTTTTGCTAAATTTTGGCCAAAAATTAGTGATAACAAAATTTCGTCCTTTTCCTTCTACAAGATATTTGAATTTAAAATTTTGCAAAATTTTTGCTAAAAAATTGTGATAACAAAATTTCGCCCTTTTCCTTCTTCGGGGATTATTTAACGAGATATTTGCATTTTAAGTTTTGCTAAATTTCCGTAGAAGGAAAAGGGCGAAATTTTGTTATCACTATTATTTGGATAAAATTTAGCAAAACTTAAAATGCAAATATCTCGTTAAATAATCCCCGAAGAAGGAAAAGGGCGAAATTTTGTTATCAAAATTTTTTAGGAAAAATTTTACAAAATTTAAAATTCAAATATCTTGTTAAATAAGCCTCGTAGAAGGAAAAGGACGAAATTTTGTTATCACTAATTTTTGCCCAGAATTTAGCAAAACTTAAAATGCAAATATCTCGATAAATAAGCCCCCTAGAAGGAAAGGGGCGAACTTTTGTTAACACTAATTTTTGCCCAGAATTTAGCAAAACTTAAAATGCAAATATCTCGTTAAATAAGCCCCGTAGAAGGAAAAGGGCGAAATTTTGTTATCACTATTATTTGGATAAAATTTAGCAAAACTTAAAATGCAAATATCTCGTTAAATAATCCCCGAAGAAGGAAAAGGGCGAAATTTTGTTATCACAATTTTTTAGCAAAAATTTTGCAAAATTTAAAATTCAAATATCTTGTTAAATAAGCCTCGTAGAAGGAAAAGGACGAAATTTTGTTATCACTAATTTTTGCCCAGAATTTAGCAAAACTTAAAATGCAAATATCTCGTTAAATAAGCCCCGTAGAAGGAAAAGGGCGAACTTTTGTTATCACTAATTTTTGGCCAGAATTTAGCAAAACTTAAAATGCTAATATCTCGTCAAAATTTGGCGAATTCGTCAACAATCGGCGAATTCGTCAAAATTCGCGAATTCGTCAAAAATCGACGAATTCGTCAAAATTTGCCGAATTCGTCAAAAATCGGCGAATTCGTCAAAATTTGCCGAATTCGTCAAAAATCGGCGAATTCGTCAAAATTTGCCGAATTCGTCAAAAATCGACGAATTCGTCAAAAATCGACGAATTCGTCAAAAATCGACGAATTCGTCAAAATTTGCCGAATTCGTCAAAAATCGGCGAATTCGCCACATTTCGCCCTTTTCCTTCTTCGGGGATTATTTAACGAGATATTTGCAATTTAATCGGCGAATTCGGCGAACTCGGCGAACTCGGCGAATTCGGCGAACTCGGCGAACTCGGCGAACTCGGCGAATTCGGCGAACTCGGCGAACTCGGCGAATTCGTCACAATAGGCGAATTTTGTTATCACTAATTTTTGCCCAGAATTTAGCAAAACTTAAAATGCAAATATCTCGTTAAATAAGCCCCGTAGAAGGAAAAGGGCGAAATTTTGTTATCACTATTATTTGGATAAAATTTAGCAAAACTTAAAATGCAAATATCTCGTTAAATAATCCCCGAAGAAGGAAAAGGGCGAAATTTTGTTATCACAATTTTTTAGGAAAAATTTTGCAAAATTTAAAATTCAAATATCTTGTTAAATAAGCCTCGTAGAAGGAAAAGGACGAAATTTTGTTATCACTAATTTTTGCCCAGAATTTAGCAAAACTTAAAATGCAAATATCTCGTTAAATAAGCCCCCTAGAAGGAAAGGGGCGAACTTTTGTTATCACTAATTTTTGCCCAGAATTTAGCAAAACTTAAAATGCAAATATCTCGTTAAATAAGCCCCGTAGAAGGAAAAGGGCGAAATTTCGGTTCGGCGAGTTCGCCGAATTCGCCGAGTTCGCCGAGTTCGCCGAATTCGCCGAGTTCGCCGAGTTCGCCGAATTCGCCGAGTTCGCCGAATTCGCCGAGTTCGCCGAATTCGCCTATTTTGTCACGAATTTGTCGATTTGATGAATTCGCCGATTTTGACGAATTCGCGATTTTAACGAATTTTTGACCAATTTTGACGAATTCGCGAATTCATCAAATCGACAAATTCGTGACAAAATAGGCGAATTCGGCGAACTCGGCGAACTCGGCGAATTCGGCGAACTCGGCGAACTCGTCCTTTTCCTTCTACAAGATATTTGAATTTTAAATTTTGCAAAATTTTTGCTAAAAAATTTCGTCCTTTCCTTCTACAAGATATTTGAATTTTAAATTTTGCAAAATTTTTGCTAAAAAATTGTGATAACAAAATTTCGCCCTTTTCCTTCTTCGGGGATTATTTAACGAGATATTTGCATTTTAAGTTTTGCTAAATTTTATCCAAATAATAGTGATAACAAAATTTCGCCCTTTTCCTTCTACGGGGCTTATTTAACATTTTAAGTTTTGCTAAATTTTGGCCAAAAATTAGTGATAACAAAATTTCGTCCTTTTCCTTCTACAAGATATTTGAATTTAAAATTTTGCAAAATTTTTGCTAAAAAATTGTGATAACAAAATTTCGCCCTTTTCCTTCTTCGGGGATTATTTAACGAGATATTTGCATTTTAAGTTTTGCTAAATTTTATCCAAATAATAGTGATAACAAAATTTCGCCCTTTTCCTTCTACGGGGCTTATTTAACGAGATATTTGCATTTTAAGTTTTGCTAAATTCTGGGCAAAAATTAGTGATAACAAAAGTTCGCCCCTTTCCTTCTACGGGGCTTATTTAACGAGATATTTGCATTTTAAGTTTTGCTAAATTCTGGGCAAAAATTAGTGATAACAAAATTTCGTCCTTTTCCTTCTACGAGGCTTATTTAACAAGATATTTGAATTTTAAATTTTGCAAAATTTTTCGAACTCGGCGAATTCGGCGAACTCGGCGAACTCGGCGAATTCGGCGAACTCGGCGAACTCGGCGAATTCGGCGAATTCGTCACAATAGGCGAATTTGGCGAACTCGGCGAATTCGGCGAACTCGGCGTCAAAATTTGCCGAATTCGTCACAATAGGCGAATTCGGCGAACTCGGCGAACTCAGCGAATTCGCGAATTCATCAAATCGGCAAATTCGTCACAATTTCGGCGATTTTTGACGGCGAATTCGGCGAATTCGTCAAAAATCGACGAATTCGTAAAAATTTGCCGAATTCGTCAAATTCGTTAAATAATCCCCGTAGAAGGAAAGGGGCGAACTTTTGTTATCACTAATTTTTGCCCAGAATTTAGCAAAACTTAAAATGCAAATATCTCGTTAAATAAGCCCCGTAGAAGGAAAGGGGCGAACTTTTGTTATCACTAATTTTTGCCCAGAATTTAGCAAAACTTAAAATGCAAATATCTCGTTTAATAAGCCCCGTAGAAGGAAAAGGGCGAAATTTTGTTATCACTATTATTTGGATAAAATTTAGCAAAACTTAAAATGCAAATATCTCGTTAAATAATCCCCGAAGAAGGAAAAGGGCGAAATTTTGTTATCACAATTTTTTAGGAAAAATTTTGCAAAATTTAAAATTCAAATATCTTGTTAAATAAGCCTCGTAGAAGGAAAAGGACGAAATTTTGTTATCACTAATTTTTGCCCAGAATTTAGCAAAACTTAAAATGCAAATATCTCGTTAAATAAGCCCCGTAGAAGGAAAGGGGCGAACTTTTGTTATCACTAATTTTTGCCCAGAATTTAGCAAAACTTAAAATGCAAATATCTCGTTAAATAAGCCCCGTAGAAGGAAAAGGGCGAAATTTTGTTATCACTATTATTTGGATAAAATTTAGCAAAACTTAAAATGCAAATATCTCGTTAAATAATCCCCGAAGAAGGAAAAGGGCGAAATTTTGTTATCACAATTTTTTAGCAAAAATTTTGCAAAATTTAAAATTCAAATATCTTGTAGAAGGAAAAGGACGAAATTTTGTTATCACTAATTTTTGGCCAAAATTTAGCAAAACTTAAAATGTTAAATAAGCCCCGTAGAAGGAAAAGGGCGAAATTTTGTTATCACTATTATTTGGATAAAATTTAGCAAAACTTAAAATGCAAATATCTCGTTAAATAATCCCCGAAGAAGGAAAAGGGCGAAATTTTGTTATCACAATTTTTTAGCAAAAATTTTGCAAAATTTAAAATTCAAATATCTTGTAGAAGGAAAGGACGAAATTTTTTAGCAAAAATTTTGCAAAATTTAAAATTCAAATATCTTGTAGAAGGAAAAGGACGAGTTCGCCGAGTTCGCCGAATTCGCCGAGTTCGCCGAGTTCGCCGAATTCGCCTATTTTGTCACGAATTTGTCGATTTGATGAATTCGCGAATTCGTCAAAATTGGTCAAAAATTCGTTAAAATCGCGAATTCGTCAAAATCGGCGAATTCATCAAATCGACAAATTCGTGACAAAATAGGCGAATTCGGCGAACTCGGCGAATTCGGCGAACTCGGCGAATTCGGCGAACTCGGCGAACTCGGCGAACTCGGCGAATTCGGCGAACTCGCCGAACCGAAATTTCGCCCTTTTCCTTCTACGGGGCTTATTTAACGAGATATTTGCATTTTAAGTTTTGCTAAATTCTGGGCAAAAATTAGTGATAACAAAAGTTCGCCCCTTTCCTTCTAGGGGGCTTATTTAACGAGATATTTGCATTTTAAGTTTTGCTAAATTCTGGGCAAAAATTAGTGATAACAAAATTTCGTCCTTTTCCTTCTACGAGGCTTATTTAACAAGATATTTGAATTTTAAATTTTGCAAAATTTTTCCTAAAAAATTGTGATAACAAAATTTCGCCCTTTTCCTTCTTCGGGGATTATTTAACGAGATATTTGCATTTTAAGTTTTGCTAAATTTTATCCAAATAATAGTGATAACAAAATTTCGCCCTTTTCCTTCTACGGGGCTTATTTAACGAGATATTTGCATTTTAAGTTTTGCTAAATTCTGGGCAAAAATTAGTGATAACAAAATTCGCCTATTGTGACGAATTCGCCGAGTTCGCCGAATTCGCCCGAGTTCGCCGAGTTCGCCGAGTTCGCCGAATTCGCCGAGTTCGCCGAGTTCGCCGAATTCGCCGATTAAAATGCAAATATCTCGTTAAATAATCCCCGAAGAAGGAAAAGGGCGAAATGTGGCGAATTCGCCGATTTTTGACGAATTCGGCAAATTTGACAGAAGTCGTCGATTTTGACGAATTCGTCGATTTTTGACGAATACGTCGATTTTTGACGAATTCGGCAAATTTTGACGAATTCGCCGATTTTTGACGAATTCGGCAAATTTTGACGAATTCGCCGATTTTTGACGAATTCGGCAAATTTTGACGAATTCGTCGATTTTTGACGAATTCGCGAATTTTGACGAATTCGCCGATTTTTGACGAATTCGCCAAATTTTGACGAGATATTAGCATTTTAAGTTTTGCTAAATTCTGGCCAAAAATTAGTGATAAAGAAAGTTCGCCCTTTTCCTTCTACGGGGCTTATTTAACGAGATATTTGCATTTTAAGTTTTGCTAAATTCTGGGCAAAAATTAGTGATAACAAAAATTCGTCCTTTTCCTTCTACGAGGCTTATTTAACAAGATATTTGAATTTTAAATTTTGCAAAATTTTTGCTAAAAAATTGTGATAACAAAATTTCGCCCTTTTCCTTCTTCGGGGATTATTTAACGAGATATTTGCATTTTAAGTTTTGCTAAATTTTATCCAAATAATAGTGATAACAAAATTTCGCCCTTTTCCTTCTACGGGGCTTATTTAACGAGATATTTGCATTTTAAGTTTTGCTAAATTCTGGGCAAAAATTAGTGATAACAAAAGTTCGCCCCTTTCCTTCTAGGGGGCTTATTTAACGAGATATTTGCATTTTAAGTTTTGCTAAATTCTGGGCAAAAATTAGTGATAACAAAATTTCGTCCCTTTTCCTTCTACGAGGCTTATTTAACAAGATATTTGAATTTTAAATTTTGCAAAATTTTTCCTAAAAAATTGTGATAACAAAATTTCGCCCTTTTCCTTCTTCGGGGATTATTTAACGAGATATTTGCATTTTAAGTTTTGCTAAATTTTATCCAAATAATAGTGATAACAAAATTTCGCCCTTTTCCTTCTACGGGGCTTATTTAACGAGATATTTGCATTTTAAGTTTTGCTAAATTCTGGGCAAAAATTAGTGATAACAAAATTCGCCTATTGTGACGAATTCGCCGAGTTCGCCGAATTCGCCGAGTTCGCCGAATTCGCCGAGTTCGCCGAGTTCGCCGAGTTCGCCGAATTCGCCGAGTTCGCCGAATTCGCCTATTTTGTCACGAATTTGTCGATTTGATGAATTCGCCGATTTTGACGAATTCGCGATTTTAACGAATTTTTGACCAATTTTGACGAATTCGCCGATTTTGACGAATTCGCGAATTCATCAAATCGACAAATTCGTGACAAAATAGGCGAATTCGGAGAACTCGGCGAACTCGGCGAATTCGGCGAATTCGGCGAACTCGGCGAATTCGGCGAACTCGGCGAATTCGGCGAACTCGGCGAATTCGGCGAACTCGGCGAATTCGGCGAACTCGGCGAATTCGGCGAACTCGGCGAACTCGGCGAATTCGGCGAACTCGGCGAATTCGTCACAATAGGCGAATTCGGCGAACTCGGCGAACTCGGCGAATTCGTCACAATAGGCGAATTCGGCGAACTCGGCGAACTCAGCGAATTCGCGAATTCATCAAATCGGCAAATTCGTCACAATTTCGGCGATTTTTGACGGCGAATTCGGCGAATTCGTCAAAAATCGACGAATTCGTCAAAATTTGCCGAATTCGTCAAAAATCGGCGAATTCGTCAAAAAATCGAAATTTTGTTATCACTATTATTTGGATAAAATTTAGCAAAACTTAAAATGCAAATATCTCGTTAAATAATCCCGTAGAAGGAAAGGGGCGATCTTTTGTTATCACTAATTTTTGCCCAGAATTTAGCAAAACTTAAAATGCAAATATCTCGTTAAATAAGCCCCGTAGAAGGAAAGGGGCGAACTTTTGTTATCACTAATTTTTGCCCAGAATTTAGCAAAACTTAAAATGCAAATATCTCGTTAAATAATCCCCGAAGAAGGAAAAGGGCGAAATTTTGTTATCACAATTTTTTAGGAAAAATTTTGCAAAATTTAAAATTCAAATATCTTGTTAAATAAGCCTCGTAGAAGGAAAAGGACGAAATTTTGTTATCACTAATTTTTGCCCAGAATGGTCAAAAATTCGTTAAAATCGCGAATTCGTGACAAACTCGGCGAACTCGGCGAATTCGGCGAATTATCTCGTTAAATAATCCCCGTAGAAGGAAAGGGGCGAACTTTTGTTATCACTAACTTTTGGCCAGAATTTAGCAAAACTTAAAATGCTAATATCGTCAAAATTTGCCGAATTCGTCAAAAATCGACGAATTCGTCAAAAATCGGCGAATTCGTCAAAATTTGCCGAATTCGTCAAAATCGACGAATCGCCGAAATTGTGACGAATTTGCCGATTTGATGAATAGTTGAATTCGGCGAACTCGGCGAATTCGGCGAACTCGGCGAACTCGGCGAATTCGGCGAACTCGGCGAACTCGGCGAATTCGGCGAACTCGGCGAATTCGGCGAACTCGGCGAACTCGGCGAACTCGGCGAACTCGGCGAATTCGAATTCACAATTTTTTAGGAAAAATTTTGCAAAATTTAAAATTCAAATATCTTGTTAAATAAGCCTCGTAGAAGGAAAAGGACGAAATTTTGTTATCACTAATTTTTGCCCAGAATTTAGCAAAACTTAAAATGCAAATATCTCGTTAAATAAGCCCCGTAGAAGGAAAGGGGCGAACTTTTGTTATCACTAATTTTTGGCCAGAATTTAGCAAAACTTAAAATGCTATATCTCGTCAAAATTTGGCGAATTCGTCAAAAATCGGCGAATTCGTCAAAATTCGCGAATTCGTCAAAAAACGACGAATTCGTCAAAATTTGCCGAATTCGTCAAAATCGACGAATTCGTCAAAAATCGGCGAATTCGCCGTCAAAAATCGCCGAAATTGTGACGAATTTGCCAATTTGATGAATTCGCGAATTCGCTGAGTTCGCCGAATTCGCCGATTTTTGACGAATTCGCCAAATTTTGACGAGATATTAGCATTTTAAGTTTTGCTAAATTCTGGCCAAAAATTAGTGATAACAAAAGTTCGCCCTTTTCCTTCTTTTTAAGTTTTGCTAAATTTTATCCAAATAATAGTGATAACAAAATTTCGCCCTTTTCCTTCTACGGGGCTTATTTAACGAGATATTTGCATTTTAAGTTTTGCTAAATTCTGGGCAAAAATTAGTGATAACAAAAGTTCGCCCCTTTCCTTCTACGGGGCTTATTTAACGAGATATTTGCATTTTAAGTTTTGCTAAATTCTGGGCAAAAATTAGTGATAACAAAATTTCGTCCTTTTCCTTCTACGAGGCTTATTTAACAAGATATTTGAATTTTAAATTTTGCAAAATTTTTCCTAAAAAATTGTGAATTCGAATTCGCCGAGTTCGCCGAGTTCGCCGAATTCGCCGAGTTCGCCGAGTTCGCCGAGTTCGCCGAATTCGCCGAGTTCGCCGAGTTCGCCGAATTCGCCGAGTTCGCCGAATTCAACTATTCATCAAATCGGCAAATTCGTCACAATTTCGGCGATTTTTGACGGCGAATTCGCCGATTTTTGACGAATTCGTCGATTTTGACGAATTCGGCAAATTTTGACGAATTCGTCGATTTTGACGAATTCGGCAAATTTTGACGAATTCGCCGATTTTTGACGAATTCGTCGATTTTGACGAATTCGGCAAATTTTGACGATATTAGCATTTTAAGTTTTGCTAAATTCTGGCCAAAAATTAGTGATAACAAAAGTTCGCCCCTTTCCTTCTACGGGGATTATTTAACGAGATAATTCGCCGAATTCGCCGAGTTTGTCACGAATTCGCGATTTTAACGAATTTTTGACCAATTTTGACGAATTCGCCGATTTTGACGAATTCGCGAATTCATCAAATCGACAAATTCGTGACAAAATAGGCGAATTCGGCGAACTCGGCGAATTCTGGGCAAAAATTAGTGATAACAAAATTTCGTCCTTTTCCTTCTACGAGGCTTATTTAACAAGATATTTGAATTTTAAATTTTGCAAAATTTTTCCTAAAAAATTGTGATAACAAAATTTCGCCCTTTTCCTTCTTCGGGGATTATTTAACGAGATATTTGCATTTTAAGTTTTGCTAAATTCTGGGCAAAAATTAGTGATAACAAAAGTTCGCCCCTTTCCTTCTACGGGGCTTATTTAACGAGATATTTGCATTTTAAGTTTTGCTAAATTCTGGGCAAAAATTAGTGATAACAAAAGTTCGCCCCTTTCCTTCTACGGGGATTATTTAACGAGATATTTGCATTTTAAGTTTTGCTAACTTTTATCCAAATAATAGTGATAACAAAATTTCGATTTTTTGACGAATTCGCCGATTTTTGACGAATTCGCCGAATTCGCCGTCAAAAATCGCCGAAATTGTGACGAATTTGCCGATTTGATGAATTCGCGAATTCGCTGAGTTCGCCGAATTCGCCTATTGAGACGAATTCGTCGATTTTGACGAATTCGGCAAATTTTGACGAATTCGCCGATTTTTGGCGAATTCGCCGATTTTTGACGAATTTGGCAAATTTTGACGAATTCGCCGATTTTTGACGAATTCGGCAAATTTTGACGAATTCGCCGATTTTTGACGAATTCGGCAAATTTTGACGAGATATTAGCATTTTAAATTTTGCTAAATTCTGGCCAAAAAGTAGTGATAACAAAAGTTCGCCCTTTTCCTTCTACGGGGCTTATTTAACGAGATATTTGCATTTTTGACGAATTCGCCGATTTTGACGAATTCGCCAAATTTGGCGTCGAATTTTGACGAATTCGCCGATTAAATTCTGGCCAAAAAATCGACGAATTCGTCGATTTTGACGAATTCGGCAAATTTTGACGAATTCGCCGATTTTTGGCGAATTCGCCGATTTTTGACGAATTTGGCAAATTTTGACGAATTCGCCGATTTTTGACGAATTCGGCAAATTTTGACGAATTCGCCGATTTTTGACGAATTCGGCAAATTTTGACGAGATATTAGCATTTTAAATTTTGCTAAATTCTGGCCAAAAATTAGTGATAACAAAAGTTCGCCCCTTTCCTTCTACGGGGATTATTTAACGAGATATTTGCATTTCGTCGATTTTTGACGAATTCGTCGATTTTTGACGAATTCGTCGATTTTTGACGAATTCGGCAAATTTTGACGAATTGGTCGATTTTTGACGAATTCGTCGATTTTTGACGAATTCGGCAAATTTTGACGAATTCGTCGATTTTTGACGAATTCGGCAAATTTTGACGAATTCGTCGATTTTTTACGAATTCGCCGATTTTGACGAATTCGCCAAATTTGGCGTCGATTTTTGACGAATTCGTCGATTTTTGACGAATTCGGCAAATTTTGACGAATTCACCGATTTTTGACGAATTCGGCAAATTTTGACGAATTCGCCGATTTTTGACGAATTCGGCAAATTTTGACGAATTCGGCAAATTTTGACGAATTCGCCGATTTTTGGCGAATTCGCCGATTTTTGACGAATTCGGCAAATTTTGACGAATTCGCCGATTTTTGACGAATTCGGCAAATTTTGACGAATTCGCCGATTTTTGACGAATTCGGCAAATTTTGACGAATTCGCCGATTTTTGACGAATTCGGCAAATTTTGACGAGATATTAGCATTTAAATTTTGCTAAATTCTGGCCAAAAATTAGTGATAACAAAAGTTCGCCCTTTTCCTTCTACGGGGCTTATTTAACGAGATATTTGCATTTTTGACGAATTCGGCAAATTTTGACGAATTCGTCGATTTTTGACGAATTCGCCGATTTTGACGAATTCGCCAAATTTGGCGTCGATTTTTGACGAATTCGTCGATTTTTGACGAATTCGGCAAATTTTGACGAATTCGCCGATTTTTGACGAATTCGGCAAATTTTGACGAATTCGCCGATTTTTGACGAATTCGGCAAATTTTGACGAATTCGTCGATTTTTGACGAATTCGCGAATTTTGACGAATTCGCCGCTTTTTGACGAATTCGCCAAATTTTGACGAGATATTAGCATTTTAAGTTTTGCTAAATTCTGGCCAAAAATTAGTGATAACAAAAGTTCGCCCCTTTCCTTCTACGGGGATTATTTAACGAGATATTTGCATTTCGTCGATTTTTGACGAATTCGTCGATTTTTGACGAATTCGGCAAATTTTGACGAATTGGTCGATTTTTGACGAATTGGTCGATTTTTGACGAATTCGTCGATTTTTGACGAATTCGGCAAATTTTGACGAATTCGTCGATTTTTGACGAATTCGGCAAATTTTGACGAATTCGTCGATTTTTGACGAATTCGGCAAATTTTGACGAATTCGCCGATTTTTGACGAATTCGGCAAATTTTGACGAATTCGTCGATTTTTGACGAATTCGTCGATTTTTGACGAATTCGCGAATTTTGACGAATTCGCCGATTTTTGACGAATTCGCCAAATTTTGACGAGATATTAGCATTTTAAGTTTTGCTAAATTCTGGGCAAAAATTAGTGATAACAAAAGTTCGCCCCTTTCCTTCTACGGGGCTTATTTAACGAGATATTTGCATTTTAAGTTTTGCTAAATTCTGGGCAAAAATTAGTGATAACAAAAGTTCGCCCCTTTCCTTCTACGGGGATTATTTAACGAGATATTTGCATTTTAAGTTTTGCTAAATTCTGGGCAAAAATTAGTGATAACAAAAGTTCGCCCCTTTCCTTCTACGGGGATTATTTAACGAGATATTTGCATTTTAAGTTTTGCTAAATTTTATCCAAATAATAGTGATAACAAAATTTCGATTTTTTGACGAATTCGCCGATTTTTGACGAATTCGGCAAATTTTGACGAATTCGCCGATTTTGACGAATTCGCGAATTCATCAAATCGACAAATTCGTGACAAAATAGGCGAATTCGGCGAACTCGGCGAATTCGGCGAACTCGGCGAAATTTGGCGAATTCGCCGATTTTTGACGAATTTTGACGAATTCGCCGATTTTTGACGAATTCGCCAAATTTTGACGAGATATTAGCATTTTAAGTTTTGCTAAATTCTGGCCAAAAATTAGTGATAACAAAAGTTCGCCCTTTTCCTTCTACGGGGCTTATTTAACGAGATATTTGCATTTTAAGTTTTGCTAAATTCTGGGCAAAAATTAGTGATAACAAAATTTCGTCCTTTTCCTTCTACGAGGCTTATTTAACAAGATATTTGAATTTTAAATTTTGCAAAATTTTTGCTAAAAAATTGTGATAACAAAATTTCGCCCTTTTCCTTCTTCGGGGATTATTTAACGAGATATTTGCATTTTAAGTTTTGCTAAATTTTATACAAATAATAGTGATAACAAAATTTCGCCCTTTTCCTTCTACGGGGCTTATTTAACGAGATATTTGCATTTTAAGTTTTGCTAAATTCTGGGCAAAAATTAGTGATAACAAAAGTTCGCCCCTTTCCTTCTAGGGGGCTTATTTAACGAGATATTTGCATTTTAAGTTTTGCTAAATTCTGGGCAAAAATTAGTGATAACAAAATTTCGTCCTTTTCCTTCTACGAGGCTTATTTAACAAGATATTTGAATTTTAAATTTTGCAAAATTTTTCCTAAAAAATTGTGATAACAAAATTTCGCCCTTTTCCTTCTTCGGGGATTATTTAACGAGATATTTGCATTTTAAGTTTTGCTAAATTTTATCCAAATAATAGTGATAACAAAATTTCGCCCTTTTCCTTCTACGGGGCTTATTTAACGAGATATTTGCATTTTAAGTTTTGCTAAATTCTGGGCAAAAATTAGTGATAACAAAATTCGCCTATTGTGACGAATTCGCCGAATTCGCCGAGTTCGCCGAATTCGCCGAGTTCGCCGAGTTCGCCGAGTTCGCCGAGTTCGCCGAGTTCGCCGAATTCGCCGAGTTCGCCGAGTTCGCCGAGTTCGCCGAGTTCGCCTATTTTGTCACGAATTTGTCGATTTGATGAATTCAATAACAAAATTTCGATTTTTTGACGAATTCGCCGATTTTTTACGAATTCGGCAAATTTTGACGAATTCGTCGATTTTTGACGAATTCGCCGAATTCGCCGTCAAAAATCGCCGAAATTGTGACGAATTTGCCGATTTGATGAATTCGCGAATTCGCTGAGTTCGCCGAGTTCGCCGAATTCGCCGAGTTCGCCGAGTTCGCCGAATTCGCCGAGTTCGCCCAGTTCGCCGAGTTCGCCGAATTCGCCGAGTTCGCCGAATTCGCCGAATTCGCCGAATTCACCTATTTTGTCACGAATTTGTCGATTTGATGAATTCGCCGATTTTGACGAATTCGCGAATTCATCAAATTTTTGACGAATTCGGCAAATTTTGACGAATTCGTCGATTTTTGACGAATTCGCGAATTTTTAGTGATAACAAAAGTTCGCCCCTTTCCTTCTACGGGGATTATTTAACGAGATATTTGCATTTTAAGTTTTGCTAAATTTTATCCAAATAATAGTGATAACAAAATTTCGATTTTTTGACGAATTCGCCAATTTTTGACGAATTCGGCAAATTTTGACGCCGAATTCGCCGTCAAAAATCGCCGAAATTGTGACGAATTTGCCGATTTGATGAATTCGCGAATTCGCCGAGTTCGCCGAATTCGCCTATTGTGACGAATTCGCCGAGTTCGCGAGTTCGCCGAGTTCGCCGAATTCGCCGAGTTCGCCGAATTCGCCGAGTTCGCCGAATTCGCCGAGTTCGCCGAATTCGCCGAATTCGCCGAGTTCGCCGAGTTCGCCGAGTTTGTCACGAATTTGTCGATTTGATGAATTCGCCGATTTTGACGAATTCGCGATTTTAACGAATTTTTGACCAATTTTGACGAATTCGCCGAATTTGACGAATTCGCGAATTCATCAAATCGACAAATTCGTGACAAAATAGGCGAATTCGGCGAACTCGGCGAACTCGGCGAATTCGGCGAACTCGGCGAATTCGGCGAACTCGGCGAATTCGTCACAATAGGCGAATTCGGCGAACTCGGCGAACTCAGCGAATTCGCGAATTCATCAAATCGGCAAATTCGTCACAATTTCGGCGATTTTTGACGGCGAATTCGCCGATTTTTGACGAATTCGTCGATTTTGACGAATTCGGCAAATTTTGACGAATTCGCATTTTTTTTGACGAATTCGCATTTGCATTTTAAGTTTTGCTAAATTTTATCCAAATAATAGTGATAACAAAATTTCGCCCTTTTCCTTCTACGGGGCTTATTTAACGAGATATTTGCATTTTAAGTTTTGCTAAATTCTGGGCAAAAATTAGTGATAACAAAAGTTCGCCCCTTTCCTTCTACGGGGCTTATTTAACGAGATATTTGCATTTTAAGTTTTGCTAAATTCTGGGCAAAAATTAGTGATAACAAAATTTCGTCCTTTTCCTTCTACGAGGCTTATTTAACAAGATATTTGAATTTTAAATTTTGCAAAATTTTTATATATAGATATTTGCATTTTAAGTTTTGCTAAATTCTGGGCAAAAATTAGTGATAACAAAAGTTCGCCCCTTTCCTTCTACGGGGCTTATTTAACGAGATATTTGGCCGAGTTCGCGAGTTCGCCGAGTTCGCCGAATTCGCCGAGTTCGCCGAATTCGCCGAGTTCGCCGAATTCGCCGAGTTCGCCGAATTCGCCGAGTTCGCCGAATTCGCCGAGTTCGCCGAATTCGCCGAGTTTGTCACGAATTTGTCGATTTGATGAATTCGCCGATTTTGACGAATTCGCGATTTTAACGAATTTTTGACCAATTTTGACGAATTCGCCGAATTTGACGAATTCGCGAATTCATCAAATCGACAAATTCGTGACAAAATAGGCGAATTCGGCGAACTCGGCGAACTCGGCGAACTCGGCGAATTCGGCGAACTCGGCGAATTCGTCACAATAGGCGAATTCGGCGAACTCGGCGAACTCAGCGAATTCGCGAATTCATCAAATCGGCAAATTCGTCACAATTTCGGCGATTTTTGACGGCGAATTCGCCGATTTTTGACGAATTCGTCGATTTTGACGAATTCGGCAAATTTTGACGAATTCGCATTTTTTTTGACGAATTCGCATTTGCATTTTAAGTTTTGCTAAATTTTATCCAAATAATAGTGATAACAAAATTTCGCCCTTTTCCTTCTACGCACAGTGGGCGATTGGGCCTCGCTAGCGGCATTTAATTCAAATTTTCAAATTTGGAAAAGCGTTAATTTTTTTTCACAAATCGATAACAGATGCTTTGATTAGATTTTTGGCGGTTTTTCATAAGCTCTACGATCAGCTGATCATCAGCTGTGAGCTGTCAAACACAAAATATGTTTTAGCAAGTGCTTTACAATATTTTTTCTTTGTTGTGCGCATTGATTTCGAGCTCCTTGGAAATTTACAATTTTTACTTGTTTTATTAAAAGTGTGGCTTTTTATTAACTTCAAGGTATGTATTACATAAAAAATCAGTGTTTGTGACCGGTCTATAAATGTGTTGTTCATAAAACGTAGTGGTAATTAAGTGTATTAACAACTAGCCCGCACTAGCGTGCACCTGTCGTTCGTGGAGTAGAACTTACAAGATTCGCACGGATTAGGTCTAACTCTTTTTTTAGCTGGAAGTATGAGTCATTGTGCGTCCAAAATGTGTAATATGAACTGCTATTACCTGCTAACCTTTAAATCATGGCACTTTTTAGGAACAATGTCGGTAGCAAAACGGGTACTTTTTTTAGTATGGCATGAAGAAGCGATCCCAACCAAGAAGTTTCTCACCATGGAAAACTTTGTATTTGGTACTGTTCTCAAAAACCTTAAATATACTCAGGAGGAGCAGTACGAGATTGGCAAAAAGCTGCGAAATTTTACTAGTAAGCTTGTAGAAAAGTGGAAAAACTGTAGAAGAAATAAGGTTTTTTTTGAAAACAAAAACCAGGAATGGCTAGATACGCCGTTAGTATTGATTGAAAGATCATCTTCCGAAATTATTGGACGTCCACAAAAAGATATTTCGGAGTGTTGCAAAAAAACGCAAGTTAAGAAATTGTCAGGCCTTACTGAAGATGTGCCATCAGAAGCATTGTTGGTAGCTGCAAGCTGCAGCTTGTATAAAGGTGGAAAACGTAGTGCTTCACAGGTGGTGTCAATGCTAAACGCCGACGAAGAGTTTAGCGGTAAGATTTTGAAAACTATGAGTACCCCTCAGCGTCTACCGACAAAATTTTCTGATGAAAAAGCACTGGCGCTATTTGTAGATGTTGGACATACCAAGTACACATGGAATTTGTCAAAGAGAGCCGCTAAAGGGCAAAACGCCGATATATATCCATGCTACGACAAACTGCGTTGTGCGAAAAAAAAATGCTATCCTAGTGTCATCACGGTCACTGATCATTTCGCTGAAGTACCATTACAAAGCTTAGTAGACCATACGATTGCTAGGATTATTGAAGCACACCCAGAAAGTTTTCAAAACCATATTGAAAATAATAATAACACCCAATTAACTGCTACCTACAAATGGGGTTGTGATGGCAGCAGCGGCCATTCTACTTACAGGCAAAAATTTAATGACTTCGATGGAGACATGATAGATCAATATTTATTTTCAATTTGTATGGTACCATTGATAGTGCAGAAAGGACCGACAGTTTTATGGAAAAACAATCGGCCTTCTTCTACCCGATATTGTCGACCCATTAAATTACTTTGCGAGAAAGAATCGGCAGACTTGACTCGCAGAGAAATTCAAAACATTAACAGCCAAATATTAAATATTTTTCCAACATTTGTGAGTACCTTAAGAATTGATCACCAATTTCATATGACCATGCTTGATGGCAAAACGTTCAGTGTCATATCGGAATCGGCTTCGCAAACATGCGGAATCTGTAGCGCGACTCCCAAAAATATGAACCATCTAAATTTGGTGAAAAGCTTTCCTATTAATGGAAACCTATTTGAATATGGCTTATCAAGTCTCCACGCATGGATTAGGTTTTTCGAGTGTGTTTTGCACATTGCATATAGAATACCAATACAAAAGTGGCAAGCTCGTGGTGCTGACAAGGATGTCGTTGAACAAAATAAAAGAAGTATTCAGCAGAAGCTAAGGGAAGAAATGCATTTGTTGGTGGATATACCAATGGCTGGTACTGGCAGCACGAACAACGGAAACACTGCAAGGAGGTTTTTCCAACAACCAAATTTGGCTGCTCGTATAACAGGAGTAAGCTATGATTTAATATATCGATTTAGCGTAGTCTTACGAGCATTGGCTTGTGGATACGACATTAATTCGGACGCATTCGGATCTTACGCATTGGAAACTGCCGAAATTTTTGTTAAAGCATACTCCTGGTTTTACATGCCATCGTCTGTTCACAGAATTTTAATTCATGGAGCAGATATAATAAACCATTTTTCCCTTCCGATTGGTATGATGTCCGAAGAAGCTCTTGAAGCCAGGAACAAGGACTATCGAAACATACGCGAGAGCAATACAAGAAAAAATTCAAGGAAAAATACAATGGAAGATATCATAAATGCTTTATTAGTTTCGTCTGACCCTTTGATATCTTCATTGTCAAATGGGTCTTCAATTTCGTCTGCAAAAAATATTATTATGGACGATGATGTTAAGAGCTTGCTTTTAATGAAGCATCTAGATATGCCTGATTCTGATTCCGAAGATTCCGAAGATAATTTTGATTCATAAAATTTGTTTATTGAAGTTAAAAAAAAAAATTTTAAATTAAAAAAAATTAAAAAAAAATTAAAAAAAATTTTAAAAATTAAAAAAATAAATTTTAACAAAATTTTTTTTTCTTAAAAAATTCTATGACTTTTTTCTGAGCTGTGAAAAAAAACCGTCTGAAGATATCTTTTTTCGTTTAGAAGTTATTAATTAAATGCCGCTAACGAGGCCCAATCGCCCACTGTGCTACGGGGCTTATTTAACGAGATATTTGCATTTTAAGTTTTGCTAAATTCTGGGCAAAAATTAGTGATAACAAAAGTTCGCCCCTTTCCTTCTACGGGGCTTATTTAACGAGATATTTGCATTTTAAGTTTTGCTAAATTCTGGGCAAAAATTAGTGATAACAAAATTTCGTCCTTTTCCTTCTACGAGGCTTATTTAACAAGATATTTGAATTTTAAATTTTGCAAAATTTTATATATAGATATTTGCATTTTAAGTTTTGCTAAATTCTGGGCAAAAATTAGTGATAACAAAAGTTCGCCCCTTTCCTTCTACGGGGCTTATTTAACGAGATATTTGGCGAATTCGGCGTCACAATAGGCGAATTCGGCGAACTCGGCGAACTCGGCGAACTCAGCGTTTTAAGTTTTGCTAAATTCTGGGCAAAAATTAGTGATAACAAAATTTCGTCCTTTTCCTTCTACGAGGCTTATTTAACAAGATATTTGAATTTTAAATTTTGCAAAATTTTTGCTAAAAAATTGTGATAACAAAATTTCGCCTTTTCCTTCTTCGGGATTATTTAACGAGATATTTGCATTTATTTAACAAGATATTTGAATTTTAAATTTTGCAAAATTTTTCCTAAAAAAATTGTGATAACAAAATTTCGCCCTTTTCCTTCTTCGGGGATTATTTAACGAGATATTTGCATTTTAAGTTTTGCTAAATTTTATCCAAATAATAGTGATAACAAAATTTCGCCCTTTCCTTCTACGGGGCTTATTTAACGAGATATTTGCATTTTAAGTTTTGCTAAATTCTGGGCAAAAATTAGTGATAACAAAATTCGCCTATTGTGACGAATTCGCCGAATTCGCCGAATTCGCCGAGTTCGCCAAATTCGCCGAATTCGCCGAGTTCGCCGAATTCGCCGAATTTGTCGATTTGATGAATTCGCCGATTTTGACGAATTTTTGACCAATTTTGACGAATTCGCCGATTTTGACGAATTCGCGAATTCGGCGAACTCGGCGAACTCGGCGAATTCGGCGAATTCGGCGAACTCGGCGAACTCGGCGAACTCGGCGAACTCGTCAAAAATTGGTCAAAAATTCGTTAAAATCGCGAATTCGTCAAAATCGGCGAATTCATCAAATCGACAAATTCGTGACAAAATAGGCGAATTCGGCGAACTCGGCGAACTCGGCGAATTCGGCGAATTCGTCACAATAGGCGAATTTTGTTATCACTAATTTTTGCCCAGAATTTAGCAAAACTTAAAATGCAAATATCTCGTTAAATAAGCCCCGTAGAAGGAACTCGGCTAACTCGGCGAATTCGGCGAACTCGGCTAACTCGGCGAATTCGGCGAACTCGGCGAACTCGGCGAATTCGGCGAATTCGTCACAATAGGCGAATTCGGCGAAGTCGGCGAATTCGGCGAACTCCGAATTCGATAACAAAATTTCGTCCTTTTCCTTCTACAAGATATTTGAATTTTAAATTTTGCAAAATTTTTGCTAAAAAATTGTGATAACAAAATGTCGCCCTTTTCCTTCTTCGGCGAATTCGCGAATTCATCAAATTGGCAAATTCGTCACAATTTCGGCGATTTTTGACGGCGAATTCGCCGATTTTTGACGAATTCGTCGATTTTGACGAATTCGGCAAATTTTGACGAATTCGCCGATTTTTGACGAATTCGTCGATTTTTGACGAATTCGTCGATTTTTGACGAATTCGTCGATTTTTGACGAATTCGCGAATTTTGACGAATTTGCCGATTTTTGACGAATTCGCCAAATTTTGACGAGATATTAGCATTTTAAGTTTTGCTAAATTCTGGCCAAAAATTAGTGATAACAAAAGTTCGAATTGAATTCGTCGATTTTTGACGAATTTGCGAACTTAAACTTAAACTTAAAATGCAAATATCTCGTTAAATAAGCCCCGTAGAAGGAAAAGGGCGAAATTTTGTTATCACTATTATTTGGATAAAATTTAGCAAAACTTAAAATGCAAATATCTCGTTAAATAATCCCCGAAGAAGGAAAAGGGCGAAATGTGGCGAATTCGCCGATTTTTGACGAATTCGGCAAATTTTGACGAATTCGTCGATTTTTGACGAATTCGTCGATTTTTGACGAATTCGGCAAATTTTGACGAATTCGCCGATTTTTGACGAATTCGGCAAATTTTGACGAATTCGCCGATTTTTGACGAATTCGGCAAATTTTGACGAATTCGTCGATTTTTGACGAATTCGCGAATTTTGACGAATTCGCCGATTTTTGACGAATTCGCCAAATTTTGACGAGATATTAGCATTTTAAGTTTTGCTAAATTCTGGCCAAAAATTAGTGATAACAAAAGTTCGCCCTTTCGGCAAATTTTGACGAATTCGTCGATTTTTGACGAATTCGCGAATTTTGACGAATTCGCCGATTTTTGACGAATTCGCCAAATTTTGACGAGATATTAGCATTTTAAGTTTTGCTAAATTCTGGCCAAAAATTAGTGATAACAAAAGTTCGCCCTTTTCCTTCTACGGGGCTTATTTAACGAGATATTTGCATTTTAAGTTTTGCTAAATTCTGGGCAAAAATTAGTGATAACAAAATTTCGTCCTTTTCCTTCTACGAGGCTTATTTAACAAGATATTTGAATTTTAAATTTTGCAAAATTTTTGCTAAAAAATTGTGATAACAAAATTTCGCCCTTTTCCTTCTTCGGGGATTATTTAACGAGATATTTGCATTTTAAGTTTTGCTAAATTTTATCCAAATAATAGTGATAACAAAATTTCGCCCTTTTCCTTCTACGGGGCTTATTTAACGAGATATTTGCATTTTAAGTTTTGCTAAATTCTGGGCAAAAATTAGTGATAACAAAAGTTCGCCCCTTTCCTTCTAGGGGGCTTATTTAACGAGATATTTGCATTTTAAGTTTTGCTAAATTCTGGGCAAAAATTAGTGATAACAAAATTTCGTCCTTTTCCTTCTACGAGGCTTATTTAACAAGATATTTGAATTTTAAATTTTGCAAAATTTTTCCTAAAAAATTGTGATAACAAAATTTCGCCCTTTTCCTTCTTCGGGGATTATTTAACGAGATATTTGCATTTTAAGTTTTGCTAAATTTTATCCAAATAATAGTGATAACAAAATTTCGCCCTTTTCCTTCTACGGGGCTTATTTAACGAGATATTTGCATTTTAAGTTTTGCTAAATTCTGG
This sequence comes from Eudasyphora cyanicolor, assembly GCA_963930755.1. Taxonomy (NCBI): domain Eukaryota; kingdom Metazoa; phylum Arthropoda; class Insecta; order Diptera; family Muscidae; genus Eudasyphora; species Eudasyphora cyanicolor. The sequence goes on from CAWVNW010000009.1 coordinate 248,200, forward strand.
GCAAAAATTAGTGATAACAAAATTCGCCTATTGTGACGAATTCGCCGAGTTCGCCGAATTCGCCGAGTTCGCCGAATTCGCCGAGTTCGCCGAATTCGCCGAGTTCGCCGAATTCGCCGAGTTCGCCGAATTCGCCTATTTTGTCACGAATTTGTCGATTTGATGAATTCGCCGATTTTGACGAATTCGCGATTTTAACGAATTTTTGACCAATTTTGACGAATTCGCGAATTCATCAAATCGACAAATTCGTGACAAAATAGGCGAATTCGGCGAACTCGGCGAACTCGGCGAATTCGGCGAATTCGGCGAACTCGGCGAATTCGGCGAATTCGGCGAACTCGGCGAACTCGGCGAATTCGCCTTTTCCTCACAATAGGCGTCACAATAGGCGAATTCGGCGAACTCCGAATTCGATAACAAAATTTCGTCCTTTTCCTTCTACAAGATATTTGAATTTTAAATTTTGCAAAATTTTTGCTAAAAAATTGTGATAACAAAATTTCGCCCTTTTCCTTCTTCGGGGATTATTTAACGAGATATTTGCATTTTAAGTTTTGCTAAATTTTATCCAAATAATAGTGATAACAAAATTTCGCCCTTTTCCTTCTACGGGGCTTATTTAACGAGATATTTGCATTTTAAGTTTTGCTAAATTCTGGGCAAAAATTAGTGATAACAAAAGTTCGCCCCTTTCCTTCTACGGGGCTTATTTAACGAGATATTTGCATTTTAAGTTTTGCTAAATTCTGGGCAAAAATTCGGCGAACTCGGCGAATTCGGCGAACTCGGCGAATTCGGCGAACTCGGCGAATTAGGCGAACTCGGCGAATTAGGCGAACTCGGCGAATTCGGCGAACTCGGCGAATTCGGCGAACTCGGCGAATTCGGCGAACTCGGCGAACTCAGCGAATTCGCGAATTCATCAAATTGGCAAATTCTTCTACGGGGCTTATTTAACGAGATATTTGCATTTTAAGTTTTGCTAAATTCTGGGCAAAAATTAGTGATAACAAAAGTTCGCCCCTTTCCTTCTACGGGGCTTATTTAACGAGATATTTGCATTTTAAGTTTTGCTAAATTCTGGGCAAAAATTAGTGATAACAAAATTTCGTCCTTTTCCTTCTACGAGGCTTATTTAACAAGATATTTGAATTTTAAATTTAGTGATAACAAAAGTTCGCCCTTTTCCTTCTACGGGGCTTATTTAACGAGATATTTGCATTTTAAGTTTTGCTAAATTTTGGCCAAAAATTAGTGATAACAAAATTTCGTCCTTTTCCTTCTACAAGATATTTGAATTTTAAATTTTGCAAAATTTTTGCTAAAAAATTGTGATAACAAAATTTCGCCCTTTTCCTTCTTCGGGGATTATTTAACGAGATATTTGCATTTTAAGTTTTGCTAAATTTTATCCAAATAATAGTGATAACAAAATTTCGCCCTTTTCCTTCTACGGGGCTTATTTAACGAGATATTTGCATTTTAAGTTTTGCTAAATTCTGGGCAAAAATTAGTGATAACAAAAGTTCGCCCCTTTCCTTCTACGGGGCTTATTTAACGAGATATTTGCATTTTAAGTTTTGCTAAATTCTGGGCAAAAATTAGTGATAACAAAATTTCGTCCTTTTCCTTCTACGAGGCTTATTTAACAAGATATTTGAATTTTAAATTTTGCAAAATTTTTCCTAAAAAATTGTGATAAAAAAATTTCGCCCTTTTCCTTCTTCGGGGATTATTTAACGAGATATTTGCATTTTAAGTTTTGCTAAATTCTGGGCAAAAATTAGTGATAACAAAAATTCGTCCTTTTCCTTCTACGAGGCTTATTTAACAAGATATTTGAATTTTAAATTTTGCAAAATTTTTGCTAAAAAATTGTGATAACAAAATTTCGCCCTTTTCCTTCTTCGGGGATTATTTAACGAGATATTTGCATTTTAAGTTTTGCTAAATTTTATCCAAATAATAGTGATAACAAAATTTCGCCCTTTTCCTTCTACGGGGCTTATTTAACGAGATATTTGCATTTTAAGTTTTGCTAAATTCTGGGCAAAAATTAGTGATAACAAAAGTTCGCCCCTTTCCTTCTAGGGGGCTTATTTAACGAGATATTTGCATTTTAAATTTTGCAAAATTTTTCCTAAAAAATTGTGATAACAAAATTTCGCCCTTTTCCTTCTTCGGGGATTATTTAACGAGATATTTGCATTTTAAGTTTTGCTAAATTTTATCCAAATAATAGTGATAACAAAAATTCGTCCTTTTCCTTCTACGAGGCTTATTTAACAAGATATTTGAATTTTAAATTTTGCAAAATTTTTGCTAAAAAATTGTGATAACAAAATTTCGCCCTTTTCCTTCTTCGGGGATTATTTAACGAGATATTTGCATTTTAAGTTTTGCTAAATTTTATCCAAATAATAGTGATAACAAAATTTCGCCCTTTTCCTTCTACGGGGCTTATTTAACGAGATATTTGCATTTTAAGTTTTGCTAAATTCTGGGCAAAAATTAGTGATAACAAAAGTTCGCCCTTTCCTTCTACGGGGCTTATTTAACGAGATATTTGCATTTTAAGTTTTGCTAAATTCTGGGCAAAAATTAGTGATAACAAAAGTTCGCCCCTTTCCGAATTCGGCAAATTTTGAATTCGGCAAATTTTCGCCGAGTTCGCCGAACTCGGCGAATTCGGCGAACTCGTCGAACTCAGCGAATTCGCGAATTCATCAAATCGGCAAATTCGTCACAATTTCGTCGATTTTTGACGAATTCGGCAAATTTTGACGAATTCGCCGATTTTTGACGAATTCGGCAAATTTCCCTTCTACGGGGATTATTTAACGAGATATTTGCATTTTAAGTTTTGCTAAATTTTATCCAAATAATAGTGATAACAAAATTTCGATTTTTTGACGAATTCGCCAATTTTTGACGAATTCCTTCTACGGGGCTTATTTAACGAGATATTTGCATTTTAAGTTTTGCTAAATTCTGGGCAAAAATTAGTGATAACAAAATTTCGTCCTTTTCCTTCTACGAGGCTTATTTAACAAGATATTTGAATTTTAAATTTTGCAAAATTTTTCCTAAAAAATTGTGATAACAAAATTTCACCCTTTTCCTTCTTCAGGGATTTTTTAACGAGATATTTGCATTTTAAGTTTTGCTAAATTCTGGGCAAAAATTAGTGATAACAAAAGTTCGCCCCTTTCCTTCTACGGGGCTTATTTAACGAGATATTTGCATTTTAAGTTTTGCTAAATTCTGGGCAAAAATTAGTGATAACAAAAGTTCGCCCCTTTCCTTCTACGGGGATTATTTAACGAGATATTTGCATTTTAAGTTTTGCTAAATTTTATCCAAATAATAGTGATAACAAAATTTCGATTTTTTGACGAATTCGCCGATTTTTGACGAATTCGGCAAATTTTGACGAATTCGTAGATTTTTGACGAATTCGTCGAATTCGCCGTCAAAAATCGCCGAAATTGTGACGAATTTGCCGATTTGATGAATTCGCGAATTCGCTGAGTTCGCCGAGTTCGCCGAATTCGCCTATTGTGACGAATTCGCCGAGTTCGCCGAGTTCGCCGAATTCGCCTATTGTGACGAATTCGCCGAGTTCGCCGAGTTCGCCGAATTCGCCGAGTTCGCCGAATTCGCCGAGTTCGCCGAATTCGCCGAGTTCGCCGAATTCGCCGAGTTCGCCGAGTTCGCCGAATTCGCGAATTCATCAAATCGGCAAATTCGTCACAATTTCGTCAATTTTTGACGAATTCGTCGATTTTTGACGAATTCGGCAAATTTTGACGAATTCGCCGATTTTTGACGAATTCGCCGATTTTTGACGAATTCGGCAAATTTTGACGAATTCGTCGATTTTTGACGAATTCGCGAATTTTGACGAATTCGCCGATTTTTGACGAATTCGCCAAATTTTGACGAGATATTAGCATTTTAAGAATTCGGCAAATTTTGACGAATTCGTCGATTTTTGACGAATTCGCCGATTTTTGACGAATTCGTCGATTTTTGACGAATTCGGCAAATTTTCGCCGAGTTCGCCGAATTCGGCGAACTCGGCGAACTCAGCGAATTCGCGAATTCATCAAATCGGCAAATTCGTCACAATTTCGTCGATTTTTGACGGCGAATTCGCCGATTTTTGACGAATTCGTCGATTTTGACGAATTCGGCAAATTTTGACGAATTCGTCGATTTTTGACGAATTCGCGAATTTTGACGAATTCGCCGATTTTTGACGAATTCGCCAAATTTTGACGAGATATTAGCATTTTAAGTTTTGCTAAATTCTGGCCAAAAATTAGTGATAACAAAAGTTCGCCCTTTTCCTTCTACGGGGCTTATTTAACGAGATATTTGCATTTTAAGTTTTGCTAAATTCTGGGCAAAAATTAGTGATAACAAAATTTCGTCCTTTTCCTTCTACGAGGCTTATTTAACAAGATATTTGAATTTTAAATTTTGCAAAATTTTTGCTAAAAAATTGTGATAACAAAATTTCGCCCTTTTCCTTCTTCGGGGATTATTTAACGAGATATTTGCATTTTAAGTTTTGCTAAATTTTATCCAATAATAGTCGAATTCGTCAAAATCGGCGAATTCGTCAAAATTGGTCAAAAATTCGTTAAAATCGCGAATTCGTCAAAATCGGCGAATTCATCAAATCGACAAATTCGGCGAATTCATCAAATCGACAAATTCGTGACAAAATAGGCGAATTCGGCGAACTCGGCGAATTCGGCGAGTTCGCCGAGTTCGCCGAGTTCGCCGAATTCGCCGAGTTCGCCGAATTCAACTATTCATCAAATCGGCAAATTCGTCACAATTTCGGCGATTTTTGACGGCGAATACGCCGATTTTTGACGAATTCGTCGATTTTGACGAATTCGGCAAATTTTGACGAATTCGCCGATTTTTGACGAATTCGTCGATTTTTGACGAATTCGGCAAATTTTGACGAATTCGCAGATTTTTGACGAATTCGGCAAATTTTGACGAATTCGCCGATTTTTGACGAATTCGGCAAATTTTGACGAATTCGTCGATTTTTGACGAATTCGCGAATTTTGACGAATTCGCCGATTTTTGACGAATTCGCCAAATTTTGACGAGATATTAGCATTTTAAGTTTTGCTAAATTCTGGCCAAAAATTAGTGATAACAAAAGTTCGCCCCTTTCCTTCTACGGGGATTATTTAACGAGATATTTGCATTTTAAGTTTTGCTAAATTTTATCCAAATAATAGTGATAACAAAATTTTGATTTTTTGACGAATTCGCCAATTTTTGACGAATTCGGCAAATTTTGACGCCGAATTCGCCGTCAAAAATCGCCGAAATTGTGACGAATTTGCCGATTTGATGAATTCGCGAATTCGCTGAGTTCGCCGAGTTCGCCGAATTCGCCTATTGTGACGAATTCGCCGAATTCGCCGAGTTCGCCGAATTCGCCGAATTCGCCGAGTTCGCCGAATTCGCCGAGTTCGCCGAATTCGCCGAGTTCGCCGAGTTTGTCACGAATTTGTCGATTTGATGAATTCGCCGATTTTGACGAATTCGCGATTTTAACGAATTTTTGACCAATTTTGACGAATTCGCCGATTTTGACGAATTCGCGAATTCATCAAATCGACAAATTCGTGACAAAATAGGCGAATGACAAAATAGGCGAATTTTGCAAAATTTTTCCGAGTTCGCCGAGTTCGCCGAGTTCGCCGAATTCGCGAATTCATCAAATCGGCAGCGAATTCGCGAATTCATCAAATCGGCAAATTCGTCACAATTTCGTCGATTTTTGACGAATTCGTCGATTTTTGACGAATTCAGCAAATTTTGACGAATTCGCCGATTTTTGACGAATTCGGCAAATTTTGACGAATTCGTCGATTTTTGACGAATTCGCGAATTTTGACGAATTCGCCGATTTTTGACGAATTCGCCAAATTTTGACGAGATATTAGCATTTTAAGTTTTGCTAAATTCTGGCCAAAAATTAGTGATAACAAAAGTTCGCCCTTTTCCTTCTACGGGGCTTATTTAACGAGATATTTGCATTTTAAGTTTTGCTAAATTCTGGGCAAAAATTAGTGATAACAAAATTTCGTCCTTTTCCTTCTACGAGGCTTATTTAACAAGATATTTGAATTTTAAATTTTGCAAAATTTTTGCTAAAAAATTGTGATAACAAAATTTCGCCCTTTTCCTTCTTCGGGGATTATTTAACGAGATATTTGCATTTTAAGTTTTGCTAAATTTTATCCAAATAATAGTGATAACAAAATTTCGCCCTTTTCCTTCTACGGTGCTTATTTAACGAGATATTTGCATTTTAAGTTTTGCTAAATTCTGGGCAAAAATTAGTGATAACAAAAGTTCGCCCCTTTCCTTCTAGGGGGCTTATTTAACGAGATATTTGCATTTTAAGTTTTGCTAAATTCTGGGCAAAAATTAGTGATAACAAAATTTCGTCCTTTTCCTTCTACGAGGCTTATTTAACAAGATATTTGAATTTTAAATTTTGCAAAATTTTTCCTAAAAAATTGTGATAACAAAATTTCGCCCTTTTCCTTCTTCGGGGATTATTTAGCGAGATATTTGCATTTTAAGTTTTGCTAAATTTTATCCAAATAATAGTGATAACAAAATTTCGCCCTTTTCCTTCTACGGGGCTTATTTAACGAGATATTTGCATTTTAAGTTTTGCTAAATTCTGGGCAAAAATTAGTGATAACAAAAGTTCGTCCTTTCCTTCTACGGGGCTTATTTAACGAGATATTTGCATTTTAAGTTTTGCTAAATTCTGGGCAAAAATTAGTGATAACAAAAGTTCGCCCCTTTCCGAATTCGGCAAATTTTGACGGCGAACTCGGCGAATTCGGAGATATTTGCATATTAAGTTTTGCTAAATTCTGGGCAAAAATTAGTGATAACAAAATTTCGTCCTTTTCCTTCTACGAGGCTTATTTAACAAGATATTTGAATTTTAAATTTTGCAAAATTTTTCCTAAAAAATTGTGATAACAAAATTTCGCCCTTTTCCTTCTTCGGGGATTATTTAACGAGATATTTGCATTTTAAGTTTTGATAAATTTTATCCAAATAATAGTGATAAGAAAATTTCGCCCTTTTCCTATTTAACGAGATATTTGCATTTTAAGTTTTGCTAAATTCTGGGCAAAAATTAGTGATAACAAAATTCGCCTATTGTGACGAATTCGCCGAATTCGCCGAGTTCGCCGAGTTCGCCGAATTCGCCGAATTCGATAACAAAATTTCGTCCTTTTCCTTCTACAAGATATTTGAATTTTAAATTTTGCAAAATTTTTGCTAAAAAATTGTGATAACAAAATTTCGCCCTTTTCCTTCTTCGGGGATTATTTAACGAGATATTTGCATTTTAAGTTTTGCTAAATTTTATCCAAATAATAGTGATAACAAAATTTCGCCCTTTTCCTTCTACGGGGCTTATTTAACGAGATATTTGCATTTTAAGTTTTGCTAAATTCTGGGCAAAAATTAGTGATAACAAAAGTTCGCCCCTTTCCTTCTACGGGGCTTATTTAACGAGATATTTGCATTTTAAGTTTTGCTAAATTCTGGGCAAAAATTAGTGATAACAAAATTTCGTCCTTTTCCTTCTACGAGGCTTATTTAACAAGATATTTGAATTTTAAATTTTGCAAAATTTTTCCTAAAAAATTGTGATAACAAAATTTCGATTTTTTAACGAATTCGCCGATTTTTGACGAATTCGGCAAATTTTGACGAATTCGTCGATTTTGACGAATTCGCCGTCAAAAATCGCCGAAATTGTGACGAATTTGCCGATTTGATGAATTCGCGAATTCGCTGAGTTCGCCGAGTTCGCCGAATTCGCCTATTGTGACGAATTCGCCGAATTCGCCGAGTTCGCCGAATTCGCCGAGTTCTACGGGGACGAATTCGGCAAATTTTGACGAATTCGTCGATTTTTGACGAATTCGCCGATTTTGACGAGATATTTGCATTTTAAGTTTTGCTAAATTTTATCCAAATAATAGTGATAACAAAATTTCGCCCTTTTCCTTCTACGGGGCTTATTTAACGAGATATTTGCATTTTAAGTTTTGCTAAATTCTGGGCAAAAATTAGTGATAACAAAAGTTCGCCCCCTTTCCTTCTACGGGGCTTATTTAACGAGATATTTGCATTTTAAGTTTTGCTAAATTCTGGGCAAAAATTCGGCGAATTCGGCGAACTCGGCGAACTCGGCGAATTAGGCGAACTCGGCGAATTCGGCGAACTCGGCGAATTCGGCGAACTCGGCGAACTCAGCGAATTCGCGAATTCATCAAATTGGCAAATTCGTCACAATTTCGGCGATTTTTGACGGCGAATTCGCCGATTTTTGACGAATTCGTCGATTTTGACGAATTCGGCAAATTTTGACGAATTCGCCGATTTTTGACGAATTCGTCGATTTTTGACGAATTCGTCGATTTTTGACGAATTCGGCAAATTTTGACGAATTCGTCGATTTTTGACGAATTCGCGAATTTTGACGAATTCGCCGATTTTTGACGAATTCGCCAAATTTTGACGAGATATTAGCATTTTAAGTTTTGCTAAATTCTGGCCAAAAATTAGTGATAACAAAAGTTCGCCCTTTTCCTTCTACGGGGCTTATTTAACGAGATATTTGCATTTTAAGTTTTGCTAAATTTTGGCCAAAAAATTAGTGATAACAAAATTTCGTCCTTTTCCTTCTACAAGATATTTGAATTTTAAATTTTGCAAAATTTTTGCTAAAAAATTGTGATAACAAAATTTCGCCCTTTTCCTTCTTCGGGGATTATTTAACGAGATATTTGCATTTTAAGTTTTGCTAAATTTTATCCAAATAATAGTGATAACAAAATTTCGCCCTTTTCCTTCTACGGGGCTTATTTAACGAGATATTTGCATTTTAAGTTTTGCTAAATTCTGGGCAAGAATTAGTGATAACAAAATTTCGTCCTTTTCCTTCTACAAGATATTTGAATTTTAAATTTTGCAAAATTTTTGCTAAAAAATTGTGATAACAAAATTTCGCCCTTTTCCTTCTTCGGGGATTATTTTTGACGAATTCGGCAAATTTTGACGAATTCGTCGATTTTTGACGAATTCGCCGAGTTCGCCGAATTCGCCTATTTTGTCACGAATTTGTCGATTTGATGAATTCGCGAATTCGTCAAAATCGGCGAATTCGTCAAAATTGGTCAAAAATTCGTTAAAATCGCGAATTCGTCAAAATCGGCGAATTCATCAAATCGACAAATTCGTGACAAAATAGGTGAATTCGGCGAATTTGACGAGATATTAGCATTTAAATTTTGCTAAATTCTGGCCAAAAATTAGTGATAACAAAAGTTCGCCCTTTTCCTTCTACGGGGCTTATTTAACGAGATATTTGCATCTTAAGTTTTGCTAAATTTTGGCCAAAAATTAGTGATAACAAAATTTCGTCCTTTTCCTTCTACAAGATATTTGAATTTTAAATTTTGCAAAATTTTTGCTAAAAAATTGTGATAACAAAATTTCGCCCTTTTCCTTCTTCGGGGATTATTTTTGACGAATTCGGCAAATTTTGACGAATTCGTCGATTTTTGACGAATTCGCCGATTTTGACGAATTCGCCAAATTTGGCGTCGATTTTTGACGAATTCGTCGATTTTTGACGAATTCGGCAAATTTTGACGAATTCGCCGATTTTTGACGAATTCGGCAAATTTTGACGAATTCGCCGATTTTTGACGAATTCGGCAAATTTTGACGAGATATTAGCATTTTAAGTTTTGCTAAATTCTGGCCAAAAATTAGTGATAACAAAAGTTCGCCCCTTTCCTTCTACGGGGATTATTTAACGAGATATTTGCATTTTAAGTTTTGCTAAATTTTATCCAAATAATAGTGATAACAAAATTTCGATTTTTTGACGAATTCGGCAAATTTTGACGCCGAATTCGCCGTCAAAAATCGCCGAAATTGTGACGAATTTGCCGATTTGATGAATTCGCGAATTCGCTGAGTTCGCCGAGTTCGCCGAATTCGCCTATTGTGACGAATTCGCCGAGTTCGCCGAGTTCGCCGAATTCGCCGAGTTCGCCGAATTCGCCGAGTTCGCCGAGTTCGCCGAATTTGCCGAGTTCGCCGAATTCGCCGAATTCGCCGAGTTCATTTTTGACGAATTCGGCAAATTTTGACGAATTCGTCGATTTTTGACGAATTCGCCGATTTTGACGAATTCGCCAATTTGGCGTCGATTTGTGACGAATTCGTCGATTTTTGACGAATTCGGCAAATTTTGACGAATTCGCCGATTTTTGACGAATTCGGCAAATTTTGACGAATTCGCCGATTTTTGACGAATTCGGCAAATTTTGACGAATTCGTCGATTTTTGACGAATTCGCGAATTTTGACGAATTCGCCGATTTTTGACGAATTCGCCAAATTTGACGAGATATTAGCATTTTAAGTTTTGCTAAATTCTGGCCAAAAATTAGTGATAACAAAAGTTCGCCCCTTTCCTTCTACGGGGATTATTTAACGAGATATTTGCATTTTAAGTTTTGCTAAATTTTATCCAAATAATAGTGATAACAAAATTTAGATTTTTTGACGAATTCGGCAAATTTTGACGAATTCGTCGATTTTTGACGAATTCGCCGATTTTGACGAATTCGCCGATTTTTGACGAATTCGGCAAATTTTGCCGATTTTTGACGAATTCGGCAAATTTTGACGAATTCGTCGATTTTTGACGAATTCGCGAATTCGGCAAATTCGCGAATTCGCCGAATTCGCCGAGTTCGCCGAGTTCGCCGAGTTCGCCGAATTCTCCGATTTTTGACGAACTCGCCGATTTTTGACGAATTCGCCAAATTTTGACGAGATATTAGCATTTTAAGTTTTGCTAAATTCTGGCCAAAAATTAGTGATAACAAAAGTTCGCCCTTTTCCTTCTACGGGGCTTATTTAACGAGATATTTGCATTTTAAGTTTTGCTAAATTTTGGCCAAAAATTAGTGATAACAAAATTTCGTCCTTTTCCTTCTACAAGATATTTGAATTTTAAATTTTGCAAAATTTTTGCTAAAAAATTGTGATAACAAAATTTCGCCCTTTTCCTTCTTCGGGGATTATTTAACGAGATATTTGCATTTTAAGTTTTGCTAAATTTTATCCAAATAATAGTGATAACAAAATTTCGCCCTTTTCCTTCTACGGGGCTTATTTAACGAGATATTTGCATTTTAAGTTTTGCTAAATTCTGGGCAAAAATTAGTGATAACAAAAGTTCGCCCTTTCCTTCTACGGGGCTTATTTAACGTTTTGCTAAATTCTGGGCAAAAATTAGTGATAACAAAATTTCGTCCTTTTCCTTCTACGAGGCTTATTTAACAAGATATTTGAATTTTAAATTTTGCAAAATTTTTCCTAAAAAATTGTGATAACAAAATTTCGATTTTTTGACGAATTCGCCGATTTTTGACGAATTCGCCGAATTCGCCGTCAAAAATCGCCGAAATTGTGACGAATTTGCCGATTTGATGAATTCGCGAATTCGCTGAGTTCGCCGAGTTCGCCGAATTCGCCTATTGTGACGAATTCGCCGAATTCGCCGAGTTCGCCGAATTCGCCGAGTTCGCCGAGTTCGCCGAATTCGCCGAGTTCGCCGAATTCGCCGAGTTCGCCGAGTTCGCCGAATTCGCCGAGTTCGCCGAATTCGCCGAGTTCGCCGAATTCGCCGAGTTCGCCGAGTTCGCCGAGTTCGCCGAATTCGCCGAGTTCGCCGAGTTCGCCGAATTCGATTTTGACGAATTCGCGATTTTAACGAATTTTTGACCAATTTTGACGAATTCGCCGATTTTGACGAATTCGCGAATTCATCAAATCGACAAATTCGTGACAAAATAGGCGAATTCGGCGAACTCGGCGATTTTTGACGAATTCGTCGATTTTGACGAATTCGGCAAATTTTGACGAATTCGTCGATTTTGACGAATTCGGCAAATTTTGACGAATTCGCCGATTTTTGGCGAATTCGCCGATTTTTGACGAATTCGGCAAATTTTGACGAATTCGCCGATTTTTGACGAATTCGGCAAATTTTGACGAATTTTGATTTTTTTCGATTTTGACGAATTCGCCAAATTTGGCGTCGATTTTTGACGAATTTGCCGATTTTTGACGAATTCGGCAAATTTTGACGAATTCGCCGATTTTTGACGAATTCGGCAAATTTTGACGAATTCGTCGATTTTGACGAATTCGCGAATTTTGACGAATTCGCCGATTTTTGACGAATTCGCCAAATTTTGACGAGATATTAGCATTTTAAAATTGAGATACTAGCCAAATTTAAAATTCAAATATCTTGTAGAAGGAAAAGGACGAAATTTTGTTATCGAATTCGGAGTTCGCCGAATTCGCCGAGTTCGCCTATTGTGACGAATTCGCCGAGTTCGCCGAATTCGCCGAGTTCGCAGAGTTAGCCGAATTCGCCGAGTTCGCCGAGTTTGTCACGAATTTGTCTATTTGATGAATTCGGCGATTTTAACGAATTTTTGACCAATTTTGACGAATTCGCCGATTTTGACGAATTCGCGAATTCATCAAATCGACAAATTCGTGACAAAATAGGCGAATTCGGCGAACTCGGCGAACTCGGCGAATTCGGCTAACTCTGCGAACTCGGCGAATTCGGCGAACTCGGCGAATTCGTCACAATAGGCGAATTCGGCGAACTCGGCGAATTCGGCGAACTCCGAATTCGATAACAAAATTTCGTCCTTTTCCTTCTACAAGATATTTGAATTTTAAATTTTGCAAAATTTTTGCTAAAAAATTGTGATAACAAAATTTCGCCCTTTTCCTTCTTCGGGGATTATTTAACGAGATATTTGCATTTTAAGTTTTGCTAAATTTTATCCAAATAATAGTGATAACAAAATTTCGCCCTTTTCCTTCTACGGGGCTTATTTAAACGAGATATTTGCATTTTAAGTTTTGCTAAATTCTGGGCAAAAATTAGTGATAACAAAAGTTCGCCCCTTTCCTTCTACGGGGCTTATTTAACGAGATATTTGCATTTTAAGTTTTGCTAAATTCTGGGCAAAAATTCGGCGAACTCGGCGAATTAGGCGAACTCGGCGAATTCGGCGAACTCAGCGAATTCGCGAATTCATCAAATTGGCAAATTCGTCACAATTTCGGCGATTTTTGACGAATTCGTCGATTTTGACGAATTCGGCAAATTTTGACGAATTCGCCGATTTTTGACGAATTCGTCGATTTTTGACGAATTCGGCAAATTTTGACGAATTCGTCGATTTTTGACGAATTCGCGAATTTTGACGAATTCGCCGATTTTTGACGAATTCGCCAAATTTTGACGAGATATTAGCATTTTAAGTTTTGCTAAATTCTGGCCAAAAATTAGTGAAAACAAAAGTTCGCCCTTTTCCTTCTACGGGGCTTATTTAACGAGATATTTGCATTTTAAGTTTTGCTAAATTTTGGCCAAAAATTAGTGATAACAAAATTTCGTCCTTTTCCTGTGATAACAAAATTTCGCCCTTTTCCTTCTTCGGGGATTATTTAACGAGATATTTGCATTTTAAGTTTTGCTAAATTTTATCCAAATAATAGTGATAACAAAATTTCGCCCTTTTCCTTCTACGGGGCTTATTTAACGAGATATTTGCATTTTAAGTTTTGCTAAATTCTGGGCAAAAATTAGTGATAACAAAAGTTCGCCCCTTTCCTTCTACGGGGCTTATTTAACGAGATATTTGCATTTTAAGTTTTGCTAAATTCTGGCCAAAAATTAGTGATAACAAAATTTCGTCCTTTTCCTTCTACGAGGCTTATTTAACAAGATATTTGAATTTTAAATTTTATCCAAATAATAGTGATAACAAAATTTCGATTTTTTGACGAATTCGCCGATTTTTGACGAATTCGGCAAATTTTGACGAATTCGTCGATTTTTGACGAATTCGCCGAATTCGCCGTCAAAAATCGCCGAAATTGTGACGAATTTGCCGATTTCATGAATTCGCGAATTCGCTGAGTTCGCCGAGTTCGCCGAATTCGCCTATTCGTCAAAATAGGCCGAATTCGTCAAAATCGTCAAAATAGGTGAATTCAAAATCGGCGAATTCGCCGTCAAAAATCGCCGAAATTGTGACGAATTTGTCGATTTGATGAATTCGCCGATTTTGACGAATTCGCGATTTTGACGAATTCGGCGAATTCGTCAAAATAGGCGAATTCGGCGACGAATTCGATTTGCCGACGAATTCGTCAAAATAGGCAAATTCGTCAAAATTTGCCGAATTCGTCAAAAATCGGCGAATTCGTCAAAATTTGACGAAATTGTGACGAATTTGTCGATTTGATGAATTCGCCGATTGTGACGAATTCGGCGAACGAATTTTTGATCAATTTTGACGAATTCGCCGACGAATTCGCCGATTTTGACGAATTCGATTTGCCGACGAATTCGTCAAAATAGGCGAATTCGTCAAAATTTGCCGAATTCGTCAAAAATCGGCGAATTCGTCACAATTTGGCGAATTCGTCAAAATCGGCGAAATTCGTCACAATTTGCCGAATTCGTCAATATAGGCGAATTCGTCAAAAATCGTCGAACTCGAAATTTGCCGAATTCGTTGTTGACAAATTCCGCGAATACGCCGAATTCGGCGATTTTGACGAATTCGGCAAATTATGACGAATTTCGCCGATTTTGACCGAATTCGTCAAAACGGCTGAATTTGACGAAATTTGCCGAATTTTTCAAAATTTGCCGAATTCGTCAAAACCGGCGAATTCGCCGTCAAAAATCGCCGAAATTGTGACGAATTTGCCGATTTGATGAATTCGCGAATTCGCTGAGTTCGCCGAGTTCGCCGAATTCGCCGAGTTCGCCGAGTTCGCCGAATTCGCCGAGTTCGCCGAGTTTTTGAAAAAATTGGCGAATTCGTCAAAATAGGCCGAATTCGTCAAAATCAAAATCAATTTGTCAATATAGGCGAATTCGCCCAATTCGTCAAAAATCGTCGAACTCGAAATTTGCCGAATTCCGCGAATACGCCGATTTTTGACGAATTCGGCGATTTTTTTTTCGGCCGAGTTCGCCGAATTCGCCGAGTTCGCCGAGTTTTTGAAAAAATTGGCGAATTCGTCAAAATAGGCCGAATTCGTCAAAATCAAAATCAATTTGTCAATATAGGCGAATTCGCCCAATTCGTCAAAAATCGTCGAACTCGAAATTTGCCGAATTCGTCGTTGACGAATTCCGCGAATACGCCGATTTTTTACGAATTCGGCGATTTTGACGAATTCGGCAAATTATGACGAATTTCGCCGATTTTGACCGAATTCGTCAAAACGGCTGAATTTGACGAAATTTGCCGAATTTTTCAAAATTTGCCGAATTCGTCAAAACCGGCGAATTCGCCGTCAAAAATCGCAGAAATTGTGACGAATTTGCCGATTTGATGAATTCGCGAATTCGCTGAGTTCGCCGAGTTCGCCGAATTCGCCTATTGTGACGAATTCGCCGAATTCGCCGAGGTCGCCGAGTTCGCCGATTTCGCCGAGTTCGCCGAGTTCGCCGAATTCGCCTATTTTGACGAATTCGCCGAATTCGGCTGAATTTGACGAAATTTGCCGAATTTTTCAAAATTTGGCGAATTCGTCAAAACCGGCGAATTCGCCGTCAAAAATCGCCGAAATTGTGACGAATTTGCCGATTTGATGAATTCGTGAATTCGCTGAGTTCGCCGAATTCGCCGAGTTCGCCGAAGTGGCAACCTTCTAAAACATATGGGCAAATCTGAAAAACTGTATACGGCGAACTCGGCGAACTCAGCGAATTCGCGAATTCATCAAATCGGCAAATTCGTCACAATTTCGGCGATTTTTGACGGAAAATCGCCGAATTCGGCGTATTCGCGGAATTCGTCAACAACGAATTCGGCAAATTTCGAGTTCGACGATTTTTGACGAATTGGGCGAATTCGCCTATATTGACGAATTCGGCAAATTGTGACGAATTTCGCCGATTTTGACGAATTCGCCGATTTTGACGAACTCGTCGAATTCGTCGAATTCGGCGAATTCAACACAATAGGCGAATAGGCAAATTGTGACGAATTTCGACGATTTTGACCGAATTCGTCAAAATCGGCTGAATTTGACGAAATTTGCCGAATTCGTCGATTTTGACAAATTCGCCGATTTCGCCAATTTTTGACGAATTCGGCAAATTGTGACGAATTTCGACGATTTTGACCGAATTCGTCAAAATCGGCTGAATTTGACGAAATTTGCCGAATTCGTCAAAATTCGTCAAAATCGCCGAATTCGTCAAAATTTGCCGATTTCGTCAAAATCGGCGAATTCGCCGTCAAAAATCGCCGAAATTGTGACGAATTTGTCGATTTGATGAATTCGCCGATTTTGACGAATTCGCGATTTTGACGAATTCGGCGAACGAATTTTTGACCAATTTTGACGAATTCGGCGAACTCGGCGAATTCGTCACAATCGGCCGAATTTGACGAAATTTGCCGAATTCGTCAAAATCGGCGAATTCGTCAAAATCGGCGAAATTCGTCACAATTTGCCGAATTCGTCAAAATCGCCGAATTCGTCAAAAATCGGCGAATTCGTCAATTTCGGCGAATTCGTCAATATAGGCGAATTCGCCCAATTCGTCAAAAATCGTCGAACTCGAAATTTGCCGAATTCGTCGTTGACGCCGAATTCGCCGAATTCGCCGAATTCGCCGAATTCGCCGAGTTCGCCGAATTCGCCTATTTTGACGAATTCGCCGATATAGGCGAACTCGGCGAATTCGGCGAACTCGGCGAACTCAGCGAATTCGCGAATTCATCAATTCGCGAATTCATTAAATCGCCGATTTTGACGAATTCGCGAATTCGTCAAAATCGGCGAATTCGTCAAAATTGATCAAAAATTCGTTCGCCGAATTCGTCAAAATCGGCGAATTCATCAAATCGACAAATTCGTCACAATTTCGTCAAATTTTGACGAATTCGCCGATTTTTGACGAATTCGGCAAATTTTGACGAATTCGCCTATTTTGACGAATTCGTCGGCAAATCGAATTCGTCAAAATCGGCTGAATTTGACGAAATTTGCCGAATTCGTCAAATCGGCGAATTCGCCGTCAAAATCGCCGAAATTGTGACGAATTTGTCGATTTGATGAATTCGCCGATTTTGACGAATTCGCGATTTTGACGAATTCGCGAACTCGACGAATTCGGCGAATTCGGCGAATTTGGCGAACTCGGCGAATTCGGCGAACTCGGCGAACTCGGCGAACTCGGCGAATTCGTCACAATAGGCGAATTCGGCGAACTCAGCGAATTCGCTAATTCATCAAATCGGCAAATTCGTCACAATTTCGGCGATTTTTGACGGCGAATTCGCCGATTTTGACGAATTCGGCAAATTTCGTCAAATTCAGCCGATTTTGACGAATTCGATTTGCCGACGAATTCGTCTAAATCGGCTATTTAATGATCTCACCATTCAGTGGGTTCTATACAATAACATGTTTTCCAATAGGGATGATATAATTTTGAAGTGACTTTTCGGCCATTTGTAATATGTCATGATCTGTCATTTGTTTTTCATTGTATTTAGTAGTGTTTACAATTTCATCATGGAGAAATATACGCAAGAACAAGATTTTGACGAATTCGGCAAATTATGACGAATTCGGCGATTTTGACGAATTTTGACGAATTCGGCAAATTTCGTCAAATTCAGCCGATTTTGACGAATTCGGTCAAAATCGGCGAAATTCGTCACAATTTGCCGAATTCGTCAAAAATCGGCGAATTCGTCAAAATTGTAAACACTACTAAATACAATGAAAAACAAATGACAGACCATGACATATTACAAATGGCCGAAAAGTCACTTCAAAATTATATCATCCCTATTGGAAAACATGTTATTGTATAGAACCCACTGAATGGTGAGATCATTAAAATGTACCACAAAACAATGATTTCATTACGCCCCTGGAATTTTTTTTGTACATTTCTGGTATACAGTTTTTCAGATTTGCCCATATGTTTTAGAAGGTTGCCACTTCGGCGAACTCGGCGAATTCGGCGAACTCGGCGAACTCAGCGAATTCGCGAATTCATCAAATCGGCAAATTCGTCACAATTTCGGCGATTTTTGACGGCGAATTCGCCGGTTTTGACGAATTCGCCAAATTTTGAAAAATTCGGCAAATTTCGTCAAATTCAGCCGAATTCGTCAAAATAGGCGAATTCGGCGAACTCGGCGAATTCGGCGAATTCGGCGAACTCGGCGAACTCGGCGAACTCGGCGAACTCGGCGAACTCGGCGAATTCGGCGAATTCGTCACAATAGGCGAATTCGGCGAACTCAGCGAATTCGCGAATTCATCAAATCGGCAAATTCGTCACAATTTCTGCGATTTTTGACGGCGAATTCGCCGGTTTTGACGAATTCGGCAAATTTTGAAAAATTCGGCAAATTTCGTCAAATTCAGCCGTTTTGACGAATTCGGTCAAAATCGGCGAAATTCGTCATAATTTGCCGAATTCGTCAAAAATCGGCGTATTCGCGGAATTCGTCAACGACGAATTCGGCAAATTTCGAGTTCGACGATTTTTGACGAATTGGGCGAATTCGCCTATATTGACAAATTCGCCGAAATGGACAAATCGACAAATTCGTCACAATTTTGACGAATTCGCCGATTTTTGACGTCGAATTCGGCGAATTCGCCGATTTTGACGAATTCACCGATTTTAACGATTTTTGCCCATATGTTTTAGAAGGTTGCCACTGTTACTCGTCGAACTGAGCTTTTCGTATAGAAAAGTCATCAACGATGAGCTTTTCGTATAGAAAAGTCATCAACCATGAGCTTTTCGTATAGAAAATTCATCAACGATGAGTTTTTCGTATAGCAAAGTCATCAACGATGAGCTTTTCGTATAGAAAAGTGATCAACGAAGAGCTTTTCGTACAGCAAAGTCATCAACGATGAGCTTTTCCTATAGAAAAGTCATCAACGATGAGCTTTTCCTATAGAAAAGTCATCAACGATGAGCTTTTCCTATAGAAAAGTCATCAACGATGAGCCTGTCCTATAGAAAAGTCATCAACGATGAGCTTTTCTTATAGAAAAGTCATCAACGATGAGCTTTTCGTAAAGGAAAGTCATCAGCGTTGAGCTTTTCGTATAGAAAAGTCATCAACCATGAACTTTTCGTATAGAAAAGTCATCAACGATGAGCTTTTCGTATAGAAAAGTGATCAACGATGAGCTTTTCGTACAGCAAAGTCATCAACGATAAGCTTTTCGTATAGAAAAGTCATCAACGATGAGCTTTTCATATAGAAAAGTCATCAACGATGAGCTTTTCATATAGAAAAGTCATCAACGTTGAGCTTTTCTTATAGAAAAGTCATCAACGATGAACTTTTCGTATAGAAAAGCCATCAACGATGAGATTTTCGTATAGAAAAGTCATCAACGATGAGGGTTTCGCATAGAAAAGGCATCAACGATGAGCTTTTCGTATAGAAAAGTCATCAAAGATGAGCTTTTCGTATAGAAAAGTCATTAACGATGAGCTTTTCGTATAGAAAAGTCACCAACGATGAGCCTTTCGCATAGAAAAATCATTAACGATGAGCTTTTCGCATAGAAAAATCATCAACGATGAGCTTTTCGTATAGAATAGTCATCAACGATGAGCTTTTCGTATAGAATAGTCATCAACGATGAGCATTTCTTATATAAAAGTCATCAACGACGAGCTTTTCGTATAGAAAAGTCACCAACGATGTGCTTTTCGTATAGAAAAGTCATCAACAATTATTTCTTATAGAGAATACTGAAATTATCTTATAATTAATTTATTGAATTCAATATTTTTTTAGTGTTAAATACAAAGTTTTACTGTTTGCTTTTATTTGCAAGCTATTTATTTGTCCAGATGTGCTAAGAGAAATCATGCTTTGTATTTTACGTTAGTCAAAGAGAACTTCCCTTTTATACATTTTCCTCTCTGGCAAGAGAATGATGGTCAATACTTCTCTTCCAGCCCTTCCAGTTCTCTTATTTCTCTCTTAGCGTAACTTCCAATTGTTTCTCTTTTTTTTATATGTTTGATTGCCGTCTGTGTCCTTTTGAGTTTTATGAATACATCTGTCAGTTGGTGGTAATGGGGTAAATATTTCGTTTACCGCGTAATTTTTCAAAATGAAAATATTACAAATTGTAGAAAAAGGATATGTTTAATTGAAGTTATCGTTGTGGTTTTTTTTTTGCTTTTCATATTAAAGTTCCTTCATTTCTCTTTTACCACAAAATACGTCAGAGTGGCCAATTTATAATTGAAGGACCTCTATAAATTTTAAAATTGACATTTTGGTTTTGTTTTTTAAGCGACACCAGCAAAAGGAAGAAGACAACAACAACTAAAGTGGACAATGTTTTAATGAAGACATACTGGCATTTTAACAAACAACATGTTGAGAAAGGAAAAAAGTGTCCCCCACCCATGAATCTTGCAATAACAAAACTCGTGATTTACAGAGAACGTTCTGAGGGTTCTTTAAATGAAAGATATAATTCAGGAGTTGGGGAAGATAATGGTGTTGGCTTGGGCTGTCTGGAAAAAGGATTGCTGCTGCGAAATATTGTTATTTATGACATCGAAATGATTTTTATATAACGTCTGCGGCATTGTTGACGATTATCCTGCCTGTCACGGTCTCATTCATTAGTAAGTTTTCACACAAAATCTTAGTCCTTTAGACATATAAGCTATATATTACATATTTTGTTGCCCTTTGATGCCTTTAAAGCAAATACATCACCAAATAGATGGGATGAATCATTTGTGTTGACATTTAGCTGACCTTGTTTGTTATGTTTTTGGGATTTGGATACCCATTGGTGTAAACAAGTTAAACAGACTTCAAGGACAGATTTAACTATCAAACCTTTTAGTCACTATAGTATATAGTTTCCCTACAAAATCTTTGTATTTGCCATAAATGCGTGAATATGACATTATTGACGAACATGGCGAAGGAATACAAGTACAATGGTTTGGTCACATTTGGTAGTTGACCCAGGTTCAATGGTTATATGATAATAAGAAAAATAGAAAATGTGTTTTCTTATATGTATTATGATAAGAGATTTGATGACTATACTTTAGAGCTTAATAAAATATGTCTTTTACAATTGCATGAACAGATAGCTATTTACGATTATTTGTACATACAAATTTGGAAGAAGGGTAATACATAAATATAAAATATAAATTTATACAAAAAAAATTATCGTTGATGCATTTTTTTATAGAAAAAGATCATTATTGTTAAAATTACTATATGAGAAGCTCATCGCTGATGAGCTTTAGTGGCTACGAAAAGCTCATCGTTGATGACTTTTCTATACTAAAGCTCATCGTTGATGAATTTTCTATACCAAAAGCTCATCGTTGATGATTTTTCTATACGAAAAGCTCACAGTTGATGACTTTTCTATACGAAAAGCTCACCGTTGATGACTTTTCTATACGAAAAGCTCACCGTTGATGACTTTTCTATACGAAAAGCTCACCGTTGATGACTTTTCTATACGAAAAGCTCATCGTTGATGACTTTTCTATACGAAAAGCTCAATGTTGATGACTTTTCTATGCGAAAAGCTCATGATTGATGACTTTCCTATACGAAAAGCTCATCGTTGATGATTTTTCTATACGAAAAGCTCACAGTTGATGACTTTTCTATACGAAAAGCTCACCGTTGATGACTTTTCTATACGAAAAGCTCACCGTTGATGACTTTTCTATACGAAAAGCTCACCGTTGATGATATTCTATACGAAAAGCTCATTGTTGATAACTTTTCTATACGAAAAGGTCATCGTTCATGACTTTTCTATACGAAAAGCTCATCGTTCATGACTTTTCTGTATGAAAAGTTAATCGTTGATGACTTTTCTGTACGAAAAGCTCATCGTTGATGACTTTTCTATACGAAAAGCCCATCGTTGATGACTTTTCTGTACGAAACTCTAATCGTTGATGATATTTGTCAATGGTCATTGACCCTTTGTCAATGGTCATTGATCTTTTGTCAATGGTCAGTGATCCTTTATCAATGGTCATTGACCCTTTGTCAATGGTCATTGACCTTTGACAATGGTCATTGACCTCTTGTCAATGGTCATTGACCCCTTGTCAATGGTCATTGACCCTTTGTCAATGGTCATTGACCTCTTGTAAATGGTCATTGACCCTTTGTCAATCGTCATTGACCCCTTGTCAAGGGTCATTGACACTTTGTCAATGGTCATTGACCCTTTTTCAATGGTCGTTGACCCATTGTCAATGGTCATTGACCCTTTGTTGACGGACATTGGCCTTTTGTCAATAGACATTGACCCCTTGTCAATACACGTTGACATTGACCCCTTGTCAATGATCATTTACCCCTTGTCAATAGTCCATGACCCTTTGTCAATGGTCAGTGACACTTTGTCAATTTTGACGAATTCGGCGAATTCGCGATTTTGACGAATTCGCGATTTTGACGAACTCGGCGAACTCAGCGAATTCATCAAATCGACAAATTCGTCACAATTTCGGCGATTTTTGACGGCGAATTCGCCGATTTTTGACGAATTCGGCAAATTTCGTCAAATTCAGCCGATTTTGACGAATTCGAATTCGCGATTTTGACGAATTCGGCGAACGAATTTTTGACCAAATTCGTTGACCGAATTCGTCACAATCGGCCGAATTTGACGAAATTTGCCGAATTCGTCAAAATCGGCGAATTCGTCACAATTTGCCGAATTTGTCAAAATCGCCGAATTCGTCAAAAATCGGCCAAATTCGCCGAATTCGTCAAAATCGCGAATTCGTCAAAATCGGCGAATTCATCAAATCGACAAATTCGTCACAATTTCGGCGATTTTTGACGGCGAATTCGCCGATTTTGACCGAATTCGTCAAAACGGCTGAATTTGACGAAATTTGCCGAATTTTTCAAAATTTGCCGAATTTGCCGAATTCGGCGAACTCGGCGAACTCACCGATTTTAACGATTTTTGCCCATATGTTTTAGAAGGTTGCCACTGTTACTCGTCGAAATCGGCGAATTCGCCGAATTCGTCACAATCGGCCGAATTTGACGAAATTTGCCGAATTCGTCAAAATCGGCGAATTCGTCACAATTTGCCGAATTCGTCAAAATCGCCGAATTCGTCAAAAATCGGCCAAATTCGCCGAATTCGTCAAAATCGCGAATTCGTCAAAATCGGCGAATTCATCAAATCGACAAATTCGTCACAATTTCGGCGATTTTTGACGGCGAATTCGCCGATTTTGACCGAATTCGTCAAAACGGCTGAATTTGACGAAATTTGCCGAATTTTTCAAAATTTGCCGAATTTGCCGAATTCGGCGAACTCGGCGAATTCGGCGAACTCGGCGAACTCGGCGAATTCGGCGAACTCGGCGAACTCGGTTTTGACGAATTCGCCTATTTTGACGAATTAGCCGAATTCGTCGAACTCGGCGAACTCGGCGAACTCGGCGAATTCGGCGAACTCGGCGAACTCGGCGAATTCGGCGAACTCGGCGAATTCGGCGAACTCAGCGAACTCGGCGAACTCGGCGAACTCGGCCAACTCGGCGAACTCGGCGAACTCGGCGAACTCAGCGAATTCATCAAATCGGCAAATTCGTCACAATTTCGGCGATTTTTGACGGCGAATTCGCCGGTTTTGACGAATTCGACAAATTTTGAAAAATTCGGCAAATTTCGTCAAATTCAGCCGTTTTGACGAATTCGGTCAAAATCGGCGAAATTCGTCATAATTTTCCGAATTCGTCAAAATCGCCGAATTCGGCGTATTCGCGGAATTCGTCAACAACGAATTCGGCAAATTTCGAGTTCGACGATTTTTGACGAATTGGGCGAATTCGCCTATATTGACGAATTCGGCAAATTGTGACGAATTTCGACGATTTTGACGAATTCGCCGATTTTGACGAATTCGGCAAATTTCGTCAAATTCGGCCGATTGTGACGAATTCGTCAAAATTGGTCAAAAATTCGTTCGCCGAATTCGTCAAAATCGCGAATTCGTCAAAATCGGCGAATTCATCAAATCGACAAATTCGGCACAATTTCGTCAAATTTTGACGAATTCGCCGATTTTTGACGAATTCGGCAAATTTTGACGAATTCGCCTATTTTGACGAATTCGTCGGCAAATCGAATTCGT